>PVKE010016588.1:0-31822 GCA_004027555.1 Craseonycteris thonglongyai | reverse complement strand
TCTATCATTTTTTTTTTTTTTACTGTCTGGGAAGCAATGGTGTGTGATCGAAAGGTCAGAGGAGAGAAGAGACTGACTTTCTTTCTGCCTCTAGCTACTGTCAGCATCCTTGCAGCATCAGCAGACAGTAGCAGCTCCAATTCCACTGGATAGTACTTTCCAAGGTGGCCAAAAAATTACCCATTAAATTCAAACCTGTCTCCCACAACTTCTCTTCCTTCCACAGAACCTCCAGCAAAGTCCCATTTGGCATCTCCTTAGTAGTCAGCACAGTTGCTTTGTTGAACTCCTAGTTTCTGGTGACACTTCTGGTCCGTTCTTTTCCAGGCCTTAGTGGTTGTTGGTTGTAACTCCTTGTAGATCCGATTTTTGCTTTAGCACCGGGGACATCCAACTGCAGCCCAGGACAGCTTTGAATGAAGGCCAACACAAATTTGAAAACATTATGAGATTCTTCTGTGACCTTTTTTTTTTTTTTAAAGCTCATCAGGTATTGTTAGGGCTAGTGTATTTTATGTGTGGGCCAAGATGATTCTTCCATTGTAGCCCAGGGAAGACAAAATGTTGGATACCTCTGCTTTAGCCTTTTAATATTCGAGAAACCAATTATCTATATTAAATGGTTACCTTTTGAAATACTTTGCTTACCTTCGATTTCTTGAATGTACTTTAAGTAATACAAAAAGCATTGAGTGATCTTTGCCCATGGATATGGCATAACCAATTTTTGCCCATGGATATGGCATAACCAATCATGTGATTTAAAAAAGTATAATTACACAATTTTCAGGATTAACAGAATGTATGCTATACGTAAGTAAAGTATGCATTTGGAAAGGCTAATAGTAAGTCAGGTAAAGAGAAAAAATTGACTTGGCTTTGACAAAGAGAGGTCATTATTGACATTAAAAACCAGCCATTTCAATGATATATTGAACACAGAACACACAGACATGCACACACACACACACATCATTAATATATTTAAATATTTAGGAAAGAGGTAGATGCAAAATGTGAAAGAGGTAGATGAAAAATGCTGTTACTTAACAGTTAATTCTTATCTTAAAACATTTTTTTTTCTAAGTTTGTTTTCTTCTCTTTTCTTGGTGAACACAGAATATAGCTGAAGGAGAAAATGAGGAAAATTATAATTCAAAGAGGTGTTGTCTTTCTTTAAAGAAAGTGAAAAGCAAAATATTTTTTAAAAGTAAATATAACTCTGTTGTTATATTAAATTGTGTCTTAATATTTCTTGACATTGACTTCTGTGTTTAATACCGTGAAATTTCTGTAGAAGTTTGAATTAATTTTTTATGATTTTGAAACTTGTCAATTACAGAGATGATTCAAAACAAAACAATAGCTAGGGAAATATTGCATTAATTGTTTTTATGGTTTTAAAACTCTTCAGTTACAGAGATGATATAAAACAAAACAATAGCTAGAAAAAGAAATGATGGATTTTGAGGCTGAATCTATATAACACTAAATACTTTTCATTTCGATTTTGTTAAAACGATTCTGGCTTCTCTTGTAAACTTTTAAACAACCTCCTGTTTGATCTTCCTGTTGCTGTCTCATTTTATGCTATTACATTTTGCTCATGATCACCAGATGAATTACCCTTACCAGTCTTCCAATGAACTCATTCCTCTGATGCAAAGTGTATGCTTCATTATTGTACAATATAGCTACCAATGCTTGTTGCAGGCAAGTGAAACAGGTTCTATTTAACACAGGATAATATTCAACAAATATAAAGTGGCTCATAGACTAAAATAAACCATAAGGACCAATCTTAGTTTCAGAAACAGGTCAATTTAAATATCTAAATAGAAACACTTCAGGGTGTTTCTACAGAAATTTATAAATTCCAAATATTTTTGCATGGTTTAGAAAGCTCACATTTTTAGGGAGAGAGCCTGGTTGGCCTAAGTTAGGTCATTGTGACCCTGGAAACAGGGTACCTTTAATTACATTCCAACAAAATTATATCCAAAGAAAAATCAGTGTGTTGTTTTCCTTTATTTTTACCAGAAGATGGGGAACTGGACACTGAGAAGGAGTAAATAGAAATTAAAACGGCCAAAGCAATCAGGACTCAGATGTCTTTGAACATAGTCCAAACATCTTAGCCTGAGAGTCAACCTCTTCATTTTTCTGGTTTCAATATACTATTTTAGTGCCATACAATATTGCAACATATTGTTGTATAAACAAATTCAGAAAATGCATAACAATATGGTCCATTAATTTAATTAATTGGCCTCATTTTTTTATTTTTACATCCTTCATCTCTTGTCTTAGGTTAAATAAAACAGTTGCTACAATTTGGCTTCTCTGGGTCTTTTTTTTTTTTTAGTTTAGTTTATGCTTTTGACAGAGACAGAGAGACAGAGAGAAGGGGGAGGGCCCAGAATAGTCTCCATAGTTGTATCTCATCAGTTTTCTAAATGGTTTTGTTTCACACAGGTCAGCAGGGGCCATGCAGGGTGGGAACTGAGCTGGAGTCTTCCCACGTGAGAGGCATGCCACCTAGAGCCAGGAGCTGAACTGGGGGATGAGAACCGAGCTGGGTTTCTTCCACATGGGAAGCACACCCCCGTTCAGCATATGGGTCCGCACAGTCTGGGGATGGGATTCGATCCTCGGAGCTGCAAAGTGAGCACTTAACCTGCTAAGCCATCCTGGCTTCTCCGACTTCTCTGGATCTTGAACCCAGATGCTTACTTTGTTGCTTAGGTCTCTCACAAGAGTGTCAGGTGAGCGTACACATTAGTGTCAGATGATTTAGACTTGAAAAACCTGGTATGTGTTTTGGACAGAAACAAAAGAAGAGATTTACAAACTCTTCCTGATTTTATTAATTTTATTTAGATGCGGGCAATTAATAGATCATTTAACTTATGTGACCATATGCCAGGCATTGGACTAAGTATTGGAGCTACAGTGGTGTAAAAACTTTCCGAATCCTGGGTATGTCAGCATAGCTCAGTGGTTGAGCACTTGCTTGGCAATGATGAGGTCTGGGGTTCAATTTCTGGCCTGTGCCTGTTCAACCCCATGTGTTGCACTGTCGCAACTGGTAAACACTGGGATGGTACAGCAGTGAAAGTTCTGACCTCCTATGCAGGAGACACCGGGTTTGGTTCTCGCCCTGTGAGGCCCCACATCCACCTGTGTGTAATGAAACTGAGTCACAACTAATGACATACAACTATGGAGATTGCTCTGGGCCCTTCCCCCTTCTGTTTCTCTCTGTGTCTCTGTCTCTGTCTCTCTCTCTCTCTCTTTCTCCCCCTCTCTCCTCTAAAACAATAAAATACATCTTAAAAGATTTTTCAGAATCCTACTCCTCATTGTGTTTACAAATTAGAGATCGATGAATATTAAACAAATAAATAGGAAATATACTATATCATTAATAATTATTCTAAGGCTTATGAAAGGAATATATAAATATATCTACACCAGACTATAAAGATTACATAATGAATGATCAACTGTTTAAAGCATTTTCAGCATTTGGACAGATCCTTACACAAATACATTTATTAATGCTGTCATAATTTTGGTAATGTTTCTTATTGGAAACATTTTTTTTCTTTTGCCCCCCTGCCTTTTTAATTTTTAAATTACATTTGAAATACAATGTTATTTTATATTAATTTTAGGTGTCTAGCATAGTGGTTAAACATTTATATAATTTCAGAAGTGATCCCCCTGACTAGTTTAATACCCACCTAGCACTTTACATAGTCATTACCATATTATTGACTATATTTCCTATGCTTTACTTTACATCCCATGACTGTTTTGTAACTACTAATTTGTACTTCTGGATCTCTTCAACTTTTTCACCCTGCCTCAAGCTCCTTCCCATCTACCACCCCAATAAATCTATTGTACCCATATGACACCATGCATATTTATTATAGTATTGACTATATTTCTTTTTCTATACCTACATCCCCATAACAACTTTGTAAAAACCAACTTGTACTTAAACTCTTCTCCATTTTCCCTGCCTCTCCAATCCCCCTCCCATCTGGAAACCATCTAAACATTCTCTGTATCTAAGAGTTTCTTTCTGTATTGTTTGTTCCTCATAAAGAAAATCACCTTGCATCTTTCTTTGTATGACATACTCCACTCAGCACAGTAATCCCTAACAACAGTATCTGATTAATAACCTAATTGGGATAATTAAATAAAGTGATATTGTTTATTATATATCTCTTAGATTCATATCTGGCATAAAAGTATTTGTTCTTACTAAAAGTGAAATGATTTGGTGAAAAAAAAAAGAAAACAAAAGTGAACATAATGGTATATACTCTTCCAAGCTTTTAAAAAATATCTTGGAATCAAACTTTCAAAAAAAAAATTCTTACTTAAGTGTTAGTTCTGTTTAAAATAATGTATATTTTGTTTGTATAAAAATATCATGACATCATAGCTTCTCAGGATTATTACAATGGGTGACAATTTTTTTGGAACAGTTTTGACGTCAATTCCTATTGATGCAAAAGTGCTTAGGTACCAGTGTTTCATGGAACTATTCAACCTCAAAAGCCATTTTTAGATAAATCATCCAGGGAAAATACGGTCTCTGAATTCAGGTCATAGCAACTGAGGGAAAAGTGACTGATTTTTAAAAAGATATATATCAAACTATTACCTGTTTTAATTGTGTAATTTATTTTTAATTTGCAAGCTGATACTTAACAAAGCCTATTTGCAAATTTAATTTCCTCACACTGGCCATGAAACCTTAGTTTTAAATTTTGGACTTGGTATGTTTATAACTATTTAGAAAAATATCCAATCAAAATCACTAGACTAATCAGAGGGATCACTTCATAAACTGTATAGCTGTCTAGCCACTGTGTTATACACCTGAAGCAAATATAATATTGAATGTCAGTTATAATTAAAAATTTAAAAAAAGAAGAAATCAGAATTACATAAAGTTAAAATAAGAAAATTATTTTTTCCATTTACAAATTATTAAAGTTTCTCTTCAGAACATTCTAAACAGAGCTACCAAACTGAATTGCATTAATGTAAAATACTTTGACTCCTTTACCCACATCTAACTCTTTCCCTCCTCCCTGCCCCTCCGGTAACCACTAGACTGCTGACTGTGTCTATGAGATTTTGTTTTTTTCTTTGTTTATCTTGTTCCTTTGTTGCCTTCAGTTTTATATCCCATATGTGAGTGAAGTCATGATTCTTGAATTTTTCTGATTTATATTGTTTAGCATGATAATCTCAAGATCCACCAATGTTGACATAAATGGCAGTATTTCATCTTTCTTTATGACTTAACTGTATTCCTTATGCTGTACAATTTATCCCCATGACTCATTTGTTGTTTTTTGTTTGTTTGTTTGTTAATTTTTTTTATAGTTTTTTTTTTTTGACAGAGAGAGAGAGAGAGAGAGAGAGAGAGAGAGAGAGAAAGAAAGAGAGAGAGAGAAATACAGAGACAGAGAGAGAACTGAACTGGGGGCACTCCCCAGTTCAGCACATAGGTCCGCACAGGCTGGGGCTGGGATTGGATCCTGGGTCCCCGGTGCTGCAAAGTGAGCGCTTACCCACTGAGCCATCCCAGCTTCCCTCATTTGTTTTATACCAAGAAATTTGGACTTCTCTTCTCCTTCAACTTCCTACCCTTTAAAAAATTATATTTAAGTATTTAATCAACTTAGAGCTAATTTCTGTGTATGGTATAAAATAGTGGTCTAGTTTATTCTTTGCATATGACTATCCATTTTTCCAAGCATCATTTATTGAAGAGGCTATTTTTATCTCCTAGTATATTCTTGGCTCCTTTGTTGTAAATTAATTAACTGTATATGTGTGGATTTATTCTGGGCTCTCTAGTCTGTTCTATTGGTTATGTGTCTGTTTTTATGCCAATACTATGCTGTTTTGATTACTATAGCTTTGTAATGTAATTTGAAGTCAGGTAGCATGATACTTCCAGCACGGTTCTTCTTTCTCAATAGTGCTTTGGCTATTTGGGCTCTTTTGTGGTTTCATACAAATTTTAGAATTATTTGTTCTATTTTCATGAAAAATGCCATTGGAATTTTGATAGAGATTAAATTGAATCTGTATATTGCTTTGGGTAGTATGGATATTTTAACAATATTAATTATTTCAATCCCTGAGCAAAAAAAAATCTTTTAATTTATTTGTATGTCCTTTATTTTCTTTCTTAAATGTCTCAGCAAACATATTTTATTACATTAACATTTATATCTCTCAGCCAATATAAATTGAAAAGGTTAATTGAAGAAATGCATTTCATTTTCTCAAACTAACTTCAAGGACAAATACCACACAGATGGCTGATTTCACAACAAAGATAAAGATAATGAATCTTGTTATCAAATTTCCACAATTATATAGCATCTGTCTTTTTAACAAAGTGCTTTGTCAAATCTACCACAAACCAATCTACATGCATATGCATTTTTTAATGCATTACTGCTGTTGAGTATAATTATTGTTATAAATTTTAATAAGACTTTCTTTTAGGTTACCTGCCACTCTAGAAGTTATTGAAATCTAAGCTTTAATTAAGTTTTTTTTTCTTTAAGATTAAATCACATATAATATGCAATAGAAAGTTACTCAATCTTCAAAAACAAAACAAGCAAACAACAACAAAAAAACCCATACATTTTATTATAAGTATTCTTTTTAAAACTGTAGACAATATAAGCCATTTAAAACCAGTTAAATAGCTTAAAGATAAAGTATCTGATGGCTTAAAATTTATAGCATGTTGTTTTAGGTATTTAGGTGTTAGATGAAGGCTATCTGTTCTTTTTCAAAATATAGCATTTAAAATGGTTATTTGGTACAGTTCCATAGCAATGCAATTGAAAATCTGAGAGCCTCTTGTTTGCATGGGTCTGTGGAAATATAACTTTAATTTGTCCAGTAGGCCAATGAAGAGACAAACAAAAATGTAGCTTCCAGGGTGTTAAAGAGAATGATGGGATGTTGTTCTAGGGTTAGATAGGACAGAGGCCATTAATAAGTTAAATTTACCTGATTTCTTAGGAAAAAAAATAAGAAAAAAAAATGTCATGATAGAATATGTACACTTTGTCTTTTTTCTTAAACCATTGGTGGTCTAAAATAATAAAATGAGATCATATAATATAAAATAAATTTATTTTCAGGAACACTGTGTGGATGACCATTGCTAAATCAATTATACTGTAATACACATTTATCATGGAGACAGCCAAATAAATTTTTGGGCTATATTAGAGTTGTTAATTTCCCACATAAAACTTCAATTTCAAAACTACAATTTCTTTTACATAGGATTTCTATTTGGTACTTTAAATTGTGTTTTCTATGATTCTTTTAAATGTGTGTAGTTTACAACTTCACATATTGTGAGTGCATAAGAAAGGTTGAACAAAGGGCTTCTTCAGTAATTCATGTTATTTAACACTCACTGTTTAGTAAGACCTTTTTCCAACACCAGTTACGTTCTTTGAAATAGCAGGAGAATTCTTCTTAATTTTAATAATTTTCCCTTAGGTCAGCAATATGCCTGCCACCTCTAAGTGAATCATACAGCATATGCCGTCATCATTCAATTTAAAAAAGTAAATGGAAAGTCATGTACTTAAACATTCACCTCAGAAAATATGATTCCAATGAATAGGAGAGGTATAATAATACATAGTCATAAAAACTACTAGTCCATATGTGTGCATGTGGGTATATATGGATGTATGTGTATGCATAGACATGAATGTGTACACCCTCAGGCAGAACTCTGCCAGGCAGTGTGCTTCACATGTTCCAGATGTTTTTATTCTTTAAACCACTCTGTGGGGTAGGTGCTATTGTTATTCCCACTTTAAGAGGAACCAAGATCATGACATCGGAGTTGCCTCAATGTATCCTTCTCCCGTGAGTACACCAAAAGCACAGCTATGTACAGAGTTGAGAGAATTCCAGAAACTAGCTTAGTGACTTCTACATATTGGGTGAATGAGAAAATACCCACAATATGTAGGAAAGGCTGAAACATGCTTTCTCCTTAAACCTCACCCTTCACCCAGTGCCCTACAATTGGAAGGAAACTCTTAACTTCTAGCTATTCCCTGAGGAATGAAAGATTTAAAACACATATCAGATGCCCCAACTTTTAAGGCTCCCATTCAAGGGATGGGCTCCCCAAACACCTAGCTCTTAAAGCTAAAGGGGTTTGTGTCCTATAGAAAACAAAGAAGCATTTATTCCTTCCTTCCTTCCTTCCTTCCTTCCTTCCTTCCTTCCCTCCTTCCTTCCTTCCTTCCTTCCTTTCTTTCTTTCATGGACAAACAATATTATATCTGTTTCAGGTGTACATATGGGGATGAGACATTTATGTAATTTACAAAATCATCTTTCTGATACATCTGGTTTCCATCTGACACCATGCGAAGTTATTACAATATTATCTACTCTATGCCCTTTGCTGTATTTTATATCCTGTGACTATTTTGTAACTATGAATTTATACTTCTTAATTTCTTCCCCCTTTTCACCTTCCCTCCAGCCCTCCTCCCTTTACCTCAACAAATCTAGTACCCATCTGACACCACACATAGTTATTACAATATTATTGACTATGTTTCCCATGCTATACCCTACAACTTCATGACTATTACTTTGTAACAACCAGTTTGAACTTCACAATTCCCTTTCCTAATTTCACCCACTCTCCCAACTCTCCTCCCATCTGGCAACAATCCAAATGTTTTCTATATTTGTGAATCTGTTCCTGTTCTGCCTGTTTATTTTCTCTTTGGATTTCACCTATAATTGAAGTCAACTTGCATTTGTTTTCCTGTTTGATACTCCACTCAGTGCAACACCCTCCATGTCTTGATTGGAGCTTTTAATTTGTTTAAATTGAAAGCCACTGTTGATAAGTAGCTATTGCCATTTCATTATTTATCAGCCCTACCCCACCCCCCACCACCCCCCCCAACCCCCCCCACACACACTCTCCCATCTTGAAAAAGTCCCTCTAACATTCTTTGTATTACTGATTTGGTGGTGATGAACTCCTTTAGCTTTTCCTAGTCTGGGAAGCTTTTTATCTGTCCTTCAATTTTGAATGATAGCCTTGCTGGATACACTAATCTTGGTTGTAGATCCTTGGTTTTCATCACATTGAATATTTTCTGCCAGTCTCTTCTGACCTGCAAAGTTTCTGTTGAGAAATCAGCTGACAGTGATATAGGTGCTCCCTTATAAGTTGCTACTTGCCTTTCTCTTGCTGCTTTTGGGATTCTCTCTTTGTCTTTAACTTTTACCATTTTAATTATAATGTGTCTTTGTATGAGCCTGTTTGGTTTCATCTTGTTTGTGACTCCCTGTGCTTCCTGGGCTTGTATGTCTATTTCCTTTGCCAGGTTAGGAAAATTTTCAGTCATTACTTCTTCAAATAGGTTCTCCATACCTTGCTATCTCTCTATTCCTTCTGGTACCCCTATGATGCAGACATTGTTACACTAGATGCTGTCCCAGAGAATTCTTAAACTATTCTCATTTTAAAAATTCTTTTTGTTGTTCTGATTGGGTGTTTTCCACTATCTTTTCCTCCAAATCACTGATTCATACCTCTGCTTCATCTTGGTGATTCTTTCTATTCCTTTCTTCATTTCAGTTATTGTATTTTTATTTCTGTCTGGATTTTTTATGGTTTTTATGTCCTTCTTTTTGCTTGCTATCTCCTTGTTGAAATTTCCACTGAGTTCTTTGAGCGTCCTTATAACTGTTGTTTTGAGCTCTGTTTCTGATAGGTTGTTTGTCTCTATCTCGTGTAAATATTTTTCTGAGATTTTCTATTGTTTGATTTGAGACCTATTTTTTTGTTTCCTCATTTTGGCTGCCTCCTTGTGTTTAGAGATATTCTGCTCCATAACCCAACACTCATTGCTACAGTTTTTTTCTGAGGCTCACTGCTTATGCCAGGAGGAGGTGGGGGACAGAGGTCTGGAAAGGCGGGTGGAGGAAGGTGACCTGGCTTTGTGCCTTTGATTTTTGCCTGGCACTGAGGGCAGTGCAGACTTATTCTTTTCTGTATTCTGTTTGCCCTGAGTTCTCTGCCCTGAGCATTTGGATGAGCTATTTCATAAGCTGAGCCCTCAGGATTGCTGATGGGCAGAGAAGTTTGCTCGTAGACTTTTCTCTTCTCTTTCCTGGACAGGAGTGAGGTTGGGCTGCAGCTTCTCCCCACCACAGTTGTTCCCCATTCTTCTTTCAGAACCAGAGTGAAGTCAGGCTATGATGTCTCATGGCACCCGCCTCGGCACCTCCTGGGGACAAGGTGAGGTCTGGTTGCAGCATCTCATAGTCCCTGTCTCTGTACCTCTTTTTCTCTGTCCTGCACACCAAGTGAGGTCTGGAATGCTCACCCACAACCTTCTCCCTCCTCTCTCAGGCAGCCCCAGAGTTCCAAGCAGGGACCTGTGGCCCCTGTCTCTGCACTCCCCCTTTTTTTCCTCCTCAGTTTGCCCCTCTTTGACCACCTACAGGTATTTTGATGCCGTAAGTGGTTCTTTTAGCTGTGTCTTTGTGTTGCATAGGTTATCTTTTGTTGAATTATAGTTGTTCTATGTATTGTATTTTCTGGGTGCATGTTCCAGGAGCACGTCTCACCATCATTTTAGTTGATTTCTGCCAAAGAAGCATTTCTTAATGGGCACAGCAGTAGCCATGACTATCACTCCCGTCCTCAGCATGGAGCAGGCAGGCAAAATGCCCATCTTTCTGTTTTTTCTTGGAAGGAATTTGATTACATATTTTACAAGCTGCTGCCTGAGAGTCTGGCTTCTAATTTTCATGCATCTAGGAGCTGGCTGTGATCTTCCAAGGTCCAGGGGGAGCCAGAGGGCATTTCTGCCACCTTCTCACTGCAGCACACTCCAACAATAAATTCAGCATCTCTCCTGAAAGAAATTAGAGACGCACCTGGTGCCCCAGCTTTTATGCCTGCTCCCTGAGAGAGAGAACCTCAGACCACCTGACTCTGATAGCAATGGAGCTTGCATTCTCAACTCCAACAGGACTAGAGTAGAGAAGTAATTTTAGATTTTAAATTTAATTTTTATTGAGGTATACTTGACATGTAAAATTGTGAGATATTTAAAGTATACATTGTGGTGGTTATACATATATGTATATATTAGGGCTGCCTGGAAAAACATCCAGCCATTGTTAATACAATGAGAACATTTACATGGTTGGATACTTTCCAGACAGCACTTGTATATGTAATTGGATTCCCTCATCTAGTTAATTAACACTTCCATCAGTTTATTTACTTATTTAGAACACTTAAATTGTACTCACTTTGAAATTTAAATTATACAATACAATGTTAACTATAGTCAGCCATAGGGTGACCAGATGTCCCGCTTTTGGCGGGACAGTCCCGATTTTTAACAATTTGTCCTGCGTCCTGCGGCGTTTTAAAAAAGTCCCAATTTTTGGAAAGAATGCACGACAAGCTAGGGAACGGCAGGAGATAGACCAAATTTTTAATCAAGAACCACCTCCCCCCCCACCCCTACTCCCACCCCCGGTCAATGGTGTCCCACTTTACCAGTGTTAAAATCTGGTCACCTTAGCCCTCACCGTGTTTACATTAGATCCTCAGAACTTCCACACCTTATAACTGAAACTTTGTACTTGTAACCAACCTCTCCCTATTTTTCCCAACTCCAACACAAACCGCTGACAACCATTTTTCTATTCTCTGTTTCTAGGAATTGGACTTTTTTAAAGTTCCACGTGAAGGTGATACCATGCAGCATTTATCTTTCTTGGGGAATTCCCTTTGTCAGTCTTTGTCTCATTCTCACAGTCAGTTAGTATTTACTACACAAAATGTTTACAGTCATGCAATACTACACATACCCTATGGTACTATGACACACCACAAGACATCTGTCTTTAAGTTCCTTACTTATTAACCAATTTGCTTAACTACCTAGTCATAGGAATGGAACTCACTCATTAAGTGAGGAGTGTCTGTATTCAATAAGTGGTTAGTATCAAAAGTATACAAAAACTCATACAACTCAATAACTAGGCTGATGAGATGTACCATTTTAAATGGGCCATACAACAAAGGTACTGTTCTATTTCAAATGGTACATATGGTCAGCCTTGACTCACAGGACTAAATTCAAGATGTCAGTAGGTTGACCATATGTACCATTTGAAACGGAAACCTACGGTTGTTTTCTGTCTTATTTAAGACAGTACGTCTGATCAGCCTATCACCAACAACAAAGCACCTAATTAAAATGGGCAAAGTATATGATTAAAGGTTATTCCTAGAAAGATATACAAATGGACAGCAAGTACGTAAAAAGGTACTTGACATCACTAATCATCAGGGAAATAAAAATCAAAACCACGATGTGGTTAGAATGTGTAGTATCAAAAAGATAGGAGAGGGGAAGCCGGGATGGTTCAGTGGGTTGAGCGCTCACTTTGCAGCGCTGGAGACCAGGGATCCCGGCCCCGGCCCGGCCCGTGCGGAACCATATGCTGAACTGGGAGCTCCCCCAGTTCAGTTCTCTCTGTCTCTGTATCTCTCTCTCTCTCTCTGTCAAAAAAAAATATATATATATGTATAATTAAAAAAAAAAAAAGACGAGATAAGTAATGAAAAAGACATGAAGAAAGGGGACCCTTGTATCTTGGGGGGTGGGAATGTAAGTCAGCACAGCCACTATGGAAAACACTATGGAGCTTTCCCAAAGAATTAAAAATAGACTTCCCATATAATCCAGCATTTCCACTTAGGCACATATATCCATACGAAAAACAATTATGCTCTCAAAGCTATATCTGGACTTCCATGTTCTGGCAGTGCTACAACAGTCAAGGTATGGAAACAGCCTAAGAACCCAAGTGTCTGTGAACTGTTAGGTGAATAAAGAAACACACACACACACACACACACACACACACACACACACTATTCAGACTTAAAAAAAGAAAGGTATTTTGTCATTTGTGACAATATGGATGAAACTGGAAGGTATTACACTAAGTGACATAAGCCAAATAAAGGAAAACAAATTGCCTTCTTTCACTTACTGCACTTTTCGCCCCCCCAAAAAAAGTGGAGGGAAAAGTGTGTGCATCTTATGGAGCGAATACTGCAAAAAGAGTGCACGTTGGGGACCTTAATGATGCCGTGGGGAAGCCTGCAGCCAGATCAGAAAGCAGGGACTGCATGGAAGGAGAGCGGGTCCAGGCAGGACACTTACAATTCCATGGTGGCAGCGTGGAGAAGCGGGTTGGCCAAGAAGGAGGAGATCGTACAGAGGAGGAGGGAAGGCTGCAAGCGAGGAGTGAGTGCTGTTGGCTGTGTTATCGCTGTGCTGATTGAAGAAGTTTGTAGTAGGCGGCGTTTCCTAGTAGACAGCGGGGACTGCTGTTCACTTTACATGGTTCAAATGTTATTCTGTTATAGTTTATTAACTATTTTATTACACTATTTGGTTCAGAATATTTTTTTTCTGTTTTCCTCCTCTAAAAACTAGGTGCGTCTTATGGTCAGGTGCATTTTATGGAGCAAAAAGTGTGGTATATGTAGGGTCATAAAATATTTTTGAGCTCATAACGGAGAGTAGAATGATTGTTGACATAGATTTGGGGTGGGGGCAAATAGAGGCTAGTAAGTGTACACAATTTTAGCTATAAAATGAATTAGTTATGAGGATCTAATATATAGGTAGTGACTGTAGTAGAAAATACTATATTGTATAACTGAAATTTGCTAAAAGACTGGAATTTAAGTTTTCTTGCCAAAAAAAAAAAAAAAAAGAATTATGTGAGGTGATGGATGTGTTAATTAACTTAGTGGAAATCCTTTAAGTGTATATATACATCAAGTTATCACTTTCTACATTTTAAATTACTCTAAATTTATTTGTCAATTATACCTTAATAAAACTTTTAAAATCCTCATATTATAGATGAGCTAACTGATATCTGGAAAGATAATTTTCCCAAGTTCATGCAGGTGGTCACTGACATGCCTGGGAATAAAGCATGCCTTTGTTTTTTAAAGCCAACACTTGCATATCTATTACTGCGCTTCTCATAACCAGATAGTCCATAGAAAGACTGGTAAATAGCCTTAGCAACAATAAGCTCTGGTTACCTTCTTATCCTCTAAAATATGAAAATTACCCATTTCAGTTAAAAAAAAAAAGATACAATGTAAAATGTGAACATTGGACTAAATAATACCTAAGGGCCTATCCAAATCCAATATGTTATGGTTATTACTCTTTTTAAAGGTAGTGACATAAAATCATGTCTTTTCTGGATCGCTCCTAACCTCTAAGCCTATATCTGCCAATGTATCAACTGGAAATCATTGAAGAAATTTCCGTGTGATAGTCTGCTCAAGTTACCAAGTAGCTTTCCACTTATCATTTCAGTGAAAGTTGGTAAAAAATTTGATCATGCCTGATCTAAACTTTGGTTATTTTATTTTTCTGAAACTTAACATACTTCAATAAAAAAAAATTTAATTTAAAGTAAGAACATATTTATTTATTGGACTATATGTCCTTTAAAAACATGCTGTGGCTGATTGGACTACGTTTCTCTTCTTGATGCTTTGCTCATAATAGATGCTCAATAAATGCTTGTTGAATAAAATTAACATGATAAGGTGTTTCTAAGTACAAATTTACATAAAAAGCTGTGATTAAATATGAACTTCCATTTAAGTGATCTATGACATTTCACTATTTAAGCTCTGTTCCTCATATATCTTTTAAGATTTACCATATTTATTATAGTTCATAAAAGGTCAATGAGAATTATCATTTTTGTAATTCTTGCTACAGAAGTAAAATTTTAGAAATGCACACACCTAAATGTATAACAATGTGTTTTCCTTAGTCTTCTAGTCCAATCCTCACTCACTACACTTGGTGCAGATTTTGGCGTCAAAAGTGGATGAAACCATGAATTTCTTAGGAATTGATAGGCCCAGATGTTACATCTTTGCAAAATGCTCAGGAAATGAGATTCTAAGGTACTTTATTGATTACATTTGTATAGTATAAAACTGGTTTGAAGCAGTATTGGGAACTTTTTTACAAAATGTTGTGTAGTCTCAAAGTGATAAACATGAAGGAATACTGAGACCACAAGAAATGAGTCACTTCCCTAAAGTGCCACCGTTATTGACCAGCAGAGTAGACTGGAAGAATTGAAACATCCTTATTTCCAACTCCTTTATCTCTCCAATACCTAAATTTAGAGATAATTCATTTACTTATTAACTCATTTATTAAAAAACTATTCCCTCTGCTTATACACATACCACATTCTAAATACTTTGATGGATGCTAGAGACACATGTGAAGTAAACAGTTTACCTTTGCAGAGTTTATAATCTTTTAGTTTTTCTCCAGTAAACAAGTATCATTAATATACATAATTTAATTTGGGATCCATTGTTTTGATAATAAAAGAAATTTAGTTGAAAACTCAGATATTATTTATTTCTATAAAACCATAAATTATTAATTTTATTGATTGAGAATTTATAGAGCAAGTTAATTTTTTCTAAAATATTTTTTCTTTAGATCGATTATAAA
Source organism: Craseonycteris thonglongyai (assembly GCA_004027555.1). NCBI lineage: Eukaryota > Metazoa > Chordata > Mammalia > Chiroptera > Craseonycteridae > Craseonycteris > Craseonycteris thonglongyai. The sequence goes on along the minus strand of PVKE010016588.1, from coordinate 16,145 downwards.
TAGATGGCCATAAAATTTCTGAAAATCTAGTGATGGGAGCAGAGAGGCATCTTAGAGAAATGAGAACAGGGTTAATGCAGCAATTTGTAAGTTTTCTCACAAAATGGAAACTCTTGAGTTACGAGTCAGAGATTACAGGTCAGTCTTCAATATTCAACTGCAGATTTTCTTCCTTCATTATCACACTTTATGGATTATGTGGTAATTCACTTAAGAAAGCTATTTGTTCTTAAATCTCATTGATGCTCTTAGCAATTTTTCAAAAGACAACCAAATTGTTACATGCTCATTACCAATTACTTCAGTTCTTTCTGGTTCTTCTGTCTCTACCTAGACTGGATATTGAGCTTCCTGCTTGTTTGTAAATAAAGATATCTAATAAATTATCACTCAAGAAAATTTAATTTATAACTGATCTTCCTAAATATATTTGAATTTTAAAATAAGATTAAAAGGTAAAGCAATCAAAACAAAAATGCTAAACTATGGAATTTTAGATTGTGATAATTTCAGTAACATAACATAAATGTGAGGAGCAAGATAAGCTTCAAATTACATGATCTATAGATAAAGTTGGCTTTTTGTATCAAATGTATTTCTAAGTCACTGAGACAACTTTTGCCTACTTCTTTACATTACATTGAATATAAATATGAAAATATGAAGTTACTCTTCATATTTTAATAATATGAATAGTGTGTTGCATATAATAGACCAAAATATGAAGAGGTAAAAATATGTGGCTATTTGGCATCATGTTTTATTAGGATTTTGACATGTAAAAACTTGTGAATATTTTTGAATTGTATGGTTTTTAAGATAAAATGCTAGCCTTTGTTATTTCTGTAACAATTGTAGTTAGTTTGGTTGTATTGAATTGATATTTATTGGATAATTGATAAATGCTTTGTATATTAACTGGCTTTTGTTTAGCTCACGGCAGTGATTTTCTATAGGAACAGTTCAGGATAAGATGTATTTTTTAATTATTTTGGGTTTCTTTTCTCCTTCTGGGTTTTCTGTTATATTTCTAAGGGCTTCCTTCTTTCTGCATTAGTATCTGTTTAGTTTAACCCTGATGACACAAGCTCTGACAACTGGGAAATATATGGCAAATATAACAGTTGTTCAGAGCAAGACAAATAAATGTGTGCATTACAAATAAAATCAAAAGTTCAGTTTATTTTTAACTCAGATGGCTGAATGCTGAAAATGAATTAATAGTACTATTCAATTAATTGGTGTGAGTGTTTGAGTATTAGGAGTTTGTTGTTAAACCCAGCCTATTGCAGAATAAGAACATGAAGACAAACTATTGCTAAAGCAAATTAAGTAGTCATTTAATAGTGTATTCTTTGAGGGTTTTGAGAACCTCTTTAATGTTCAAGTTTGTTCAATATCACTTTATGAAATAACATATTGGAGATAAATCAGAGTGGAGAATGATCAACCAATAAGGAGAGAAAGGGAGAGTCTATAGACAGCAGTTACCAGTAAATTTCATCAGAATTTGTAGCTGACAGAGATGTTAATGCATTGAAATCACAGTGGATGTTTCGTAGGGAAGCTGAGAGCCACCACAGGATATGCACATCAAGATACCCTGTATTTAAGGGTATCTTGATTGAGTTTTGCATTATTTCTATAAAATATCTGTACCCTGATTGGTACACATACCGGTACATATAATTTTCCCTTCACTCCTTTCCCCCCTTCATTTCCTTTTTTATTTTTATTTATCCTCCAGTCACCTGTGTCCAGGATTCTAAGTTTGAATGTAGAAATAGAGTGTGCAGCTGTTACAATTGCTAACGGTGGGTGAGGCAGGTGGTTGATGAACAATGAATGACCCATCAAGGACTCTAGTTAGTAAAAGGGAAAAGGGAGACAGGTATCAAATTTCCGTTGGAGAAGTGTACACTGAATGGTAGTAATTGCGCTTAATGTCTCCACAACAGCCACTCATTCCTGCACAGTCTCCTCCCTCGTCTTATAATTGGTCCAGCAGTTAAATTGCTATAAAGCACTGTCTCCCTGTCTCATTATTCCCTGTGCTCCCACAGCAATAGTAGCAACAGCAGCTGTAGAAGCGGCAGCCAGAGATAGGGCTGTTGCTTGCAGCCACGCAGATTGCCGCCCACACACACACACACACACACACACGCACGCACAAACGCGCACACACACTCACACACTCTCACCACGCACACACATGCGCGCACACTCCACAGATTTCAGTATCAACGTGTCTTGATATAAATCAAGGACTCAACGCGATGCGAGAAGAGCATTAGTCATGGACAACAGGTATTTCATCGCTGACAAATTCAGTTTCCTACCGATGCTTATTGGTGTGGATCGTAAAATAGTCATCAGTGATAACTAGCTTGAGTGGGAGGCTGGAGGTGGCCGCGGTAAAGGAGGGGCAAGTGGGAGGAGTGAGAGGTGGGGAAAGAGGATGTCAAAGATGACTTTCAGGCTCCGGAAACCTACATCTTTTTAGGCGCCTCTGTGTTTGAGTTGCAAATTTTCAGAGACTGGTAGCTGCAGGCAGCCTGTGTTGTTGACTGAAAGTCGATTTCTGTCTTTCCGACACTAGTTAGAATGGGCCGTGTATTCGGGAAGGGGGTTGGTGGGGGAGGAGTAGGGAGGAGATGCTGTGATCAGAGTTGTTGAAGCTTCACTCCTCAGGGGAAGAGGAGCAGTGAGGCGTCCTTCTTCCTGAGCGGAGAGCGTGTGAATTGGAAAGGATCCTGGTAGCTGGCTAGTCCCAGTTCCTCTCCAGAAAAGCAGTTGCTCTCGCTTCAGAGATGCACCTAATCTTCGCCTGCATCACACTGCAGTAAGTTAAACTCGACCCGGTTAGCAATTTGAGTGGCTTCTGGGTATGTGGTACGGGGGAAGGGAAGCTGAGAAGAAATGGTGAGGAAAGTTAGAAAAGCATGGCTTTGAATTCTCCAGGAGATGTTCCATTGGTTTGTCTCCCGACTCTTGTCCTAGTTATGCTATAGTTGGCTACTCTCAGTTATTTGCAAAAGAACAATGCTGGTTGCTTAGGTATGCAGGAAGCCCCCTGTCTATTATGATTTTAGGCAACAAAAATGTTTAATTGTGCTCGAGATTTCATTACAAGTGTGGTCTTCCGAAAGTTACTCATGGATAGCAGCTTGCCTTTCAAAGGAAAATTCATAAAGAGGCTGGTTTAGATTTTTCAGATGCCCAGGTAATTATTGGAAGTTTTCTTCTAGACTCACTTCTAATCTGTAAAATGAAGAAGCAATCGGAAAAAAACAAAACAAAAACAAAACAAAAGCCTTTGATTTGCTTGCTTAAATCAAAATAAAACCTGAAGTAGGTCTCTAGATAACTGCTAGGCAACCACCTAGGCGGCACTGATGATATGATAAATATTCAAATACCCCTTAGTGAGTGGCATGTGCAGGATTCCCTCAATTTCTTACTAAAATAATTTCCTCTAAATTACTAGGTGGTCTCTTTCTTGTGATTTCAAAGTGGGGATTTTCACGAATGACTTTATATGACTAGAACCAAGAAGCATTGTAATCTCTTCGAGGGTAAAAAAAAAAAGAAGGCTTAAAAAACTTTTAAAAAACAACTCCAACTGGTTGCTCAAACTGCAGATAACCAACTCCTTTAAAAGGAGGTAAAAATAGGTCAGCAAGGACCAGCCCATTATAAAGCAAATGACCAAATGAAAGTGAATACCAAAAGAATACTAAAGGTCGTTTCTAGAAGGAAATCAGAAATAATTAATTTAAATATCTTGGAGAAAAATAAAAATCTTGGAGATTCTAACCAGGTCCTCTTTCACACTGACTCAATTTTAATAATTAATTAAAAAAATAAGGAATTTCTCAAGTAGAAAGGATGAATTACACAAAGATATTAGACTTAGTTGCAGGATCATAGGAGAAATTGCTGAATTACTATAGTTTTTTCCAAGCAAAAAGATTCTGGGGAAAAAAAAAGTTACCTAAAATAGAACCCAGGATTTTAAGCGGAAAACTATGCTGCTGTAAATTTTATAAGATAAAGGGGTATCAAAAATTATAAAATAATTATTGTGAATTGCACGTACTTAAGTCATTAGAAAAGAGGAAACTATTCCATTTTAAATTGTGTTGCTCTCTTTCTAATCCAGCAATTTTCATTATTTTATTAAAACACTGAATGTAATGAATTATTTGCCTACTTTCCAGGGTCTCCAGGTATAATGTTTTTGTAATTATTAAAATATTCAGTTTGTTAGAGGTAGTAACCCATTCCACACACACATAATTTCACTGTACAAAAACTCTATGTGTGACTTTGTAAATCACTGAGTAAAATGTAACCCAGGGGATATATTTGTTATGATAATTGCATAGATGAAGGTGGTTAAAATTTTTAGCAAAAAAAGGAAAACATGTACCTAAAGACCAAAAAATGTGGTTGGAGTGAGTTAGCAGGCAGTTTCCTGAACCTTGAGTATTTAAATTATCTAGAAGAACAAACATCAGACTGAGAGCCTGATTAGAACTGATAGGAATTTGGATTGAATAGAAATTGTCAAAACTTTTTTAAGATCGAAACTTAGGTAGGTGGAGTTTAAGTTTTGGGAATACCTGTACTTCATATTTTTGTTGTTTTACTGGTAAGCAAATGTCATGTCTGAGAAGAATATTTTCAAAACCATTTTTGAAATCAATTATTTTATAGTTTAAACCACTGGTAAGTTCTGCTAGGGCAGTGATTGAACTCGACAAGTATCTTATGACTCATGCTTTTCCATGCACACTATTGAAAGAAGGAAGAGTTGTAGCCAGACAAGCCAGACAGAAATAGCTGCTGGCCCCTCAATCCAATTCTGCCTGCTAATGATGACTATGATGTTGATATGTAGGCTTGAAATGACATTTTCAGATTATCCTTTTCTAAATGCTTCTCCTCTTGACTGACTTCAGGAACAGAATTGTACTATGTATGATGACACTCTTTAAATATCCTATTATAAAAGTAATACCTCTATCTTATCAGCTAGAGTTTATGTGCCTGAAGGAAGTTCCAGGCAAAATTTTGAAGAAGTCTCTTCTTATTACCCTTTCCCCATCTCTGGTACTTTCTTTCTCTTATAAAAAACCAACACGGACTCTTACCTCAAGGAAGAATCAATCCCAAGTACTTCTTCACCCTTACATATTAACTATGAAGGAGGTTCAACTCCTTGATAGCTCTTTGGGTTATTTGCATGTATAATTTACTCATCACAATTCATGAATAGTTACAAGTTAATTGTGAGTGTACTCATGGCTGGTATTAAGTTAAGCACTTTGAATAAATCTTGTCATTTATGAGTTAACATCTGCTGGGGGGAGATGGCATTCTCCCCCATTCATAAGAAACTAAATCCCGTAAGGAATAAAGCAAATTATCTAAAGCAACGCATGTAATAAATGGTGAGCTAGGATTAGCCTCTAGGTATGACTAGCACTAACTCTTAATCAATTTGCCACTTTGTTTTATTTAAATGGTACTCTACCATGGACCAAGTGGTTGAGTTGTTTTGCAGATGATGAGTTCAGAGTGCTTGAGAAATCAGACTAGTACAAAGCGAATGCCCTGCTGTACTGATATCCAAGATTTGATCTACATAAATTGGAACCTAAATTGATCCCAAATCCAAACTTGCCATATTCAAGTTTGGCCATTCCAATTTTAGTGCTCTGCTCTGGCTTCATAAACTGTGGAAATGGACCTGGGGACATCTTGCCAAGCAGGAAGGTGATGGAGTTAATGTGGGAGGGAAAGAACTGGCAAATCTAAACACTAAGAGGAATGAAAGAAAAATAAGGAGATCACATGGTAGGAGGCTGGTATGAAATCTTGTCTGGATTCTTTGTCCTATGGGACTCTAAAAAGCAAACTCTTTCGGCTGTGCATGGGGTGGAGCTCTTTAAAATAGCAGATGAAGACAGACAGCTTCTCTTTACACAGTCTTAAGGTCTGATTATAAAAATTATATTAGTCTTCTCTTCAAGACTAATCCCCTTTACACATTTTTTTTAAAGAGTAAAATGTTGATTCAAAGGAAAGTGAGGGAGAAAGGCCAGATGATGGCTGAAGAGGAAAAACAGTACAGGGAAATATCATTGGTTCTTGCATAATCACTTTCTGAAAATTTGCCAGGAAATACAAGGACATCTTTAATGGGTGAAGATAAAAACAAAATGTTTCATTTAGGTGAAATTTGAAGTGTTGAGGAGAATAACATGATTACTGTCTCTTGTCTTCTTATCACAGGAGACAACACTAACAAGTAATAAAATGAAAACATTATGGGCGTGAGGCCAAATAATATTTTAAGATTCGTCTTTCTCAGCATACTAAATTTAAACAGCTGAAATACTTTTTAAAGTATTATCTGAGTCAACAATTTGAAATGAAGTATTTGCCTTTTTATAGAGAATCTATATTATATTGTAAATTTGAAACACTATGTCCTTGACTCAGTATTTTGTACTGGCAATGTGCCATTCACTACAGGTCAAGCAGAACCAATGCTGTTACCTTCAAAATCAGCGTACAAATTTATATATTCTATAAGGAAAGTTGATGTTACTGAGCTATTGTCATATGCATATATGGTGATAGATCTTTGCAAATGCATTCATATTGTTATCTCTGAGCAGATATTCTTGTTTCTTGCAATTTGTGGCACTACTAGTTGGAGTTAGAAATAAAGCGTCTCAAGTTACTGTATTTTTTCGTGTATAAGATGCTTCCATGTATATGACCCTCCAATTCTTGTTAACAAAAGCATCATTATATACATGAAAAAATACATAAATTTTTGAAAGCTGCTTTGGTTCTCTTCATCTAGTTTAAAAATAATGACAAGAACTTTTCATTGAGTGCTTGCTACTGATATAAGTTGCTTGTATAAGAATTTTGCACATTTAATCTCGATAATAGTCTTATGGGATAATCCTATTATAATTTTTATTTCTATTTTGTAAAAGAGGAAACTGAGACAGAGGTTTAAATTACTTACTCACAGTTACAAATGAGTAGAAATAGACCTGAGGCATGAACCAGTTTGGATCTAGAACTCATGCTTTCAACCAAAAGGTTCCAAGATATTATTAACTATCACTGGCTTGTTATAACCCTCCATAGTTTACGCTATTTGTTCACCTCTTTGGTCTCCACTTACACCTGTGTCTAATTTTTCTTGACACCAGATTTATCTGCCTTCACCTAATTAGTGTTTTACCTGATAATGCATCTTTATCCCTTAAGCTTCTCTCTAGCATCATGACCTTCTGGAAATCTATTTGGAACCAACCACTAGCCCAACTGTCCTTCACTGTGGTTCCACTGAAATTTGTGCCTGCCTTTATTATTGAATATGACACAGAGGGGTGAAATAATCTGTTTTCTACATTGGAGAAGGAAACCAAACTTTATTTATATTTAGGACTTTAGTGCTAAGCACACTTTCTAATATAATATTAGAGATCAATAAATACTCCTTTTGTAAACTGAATTTAAAGCTCTAATTTAATTCCCAGGAGGGATAGGTACACATAGTTCCACTTCCGCAGTCTGTATCCCCTGCAAGATTAAAGAATGGTCTTTCAAATGCAAGTTAAAAGTCTGAGTCAGATAGTATATTTTAATAAACTGGACTTATAATTAGTATAGAATAACTCAAAAGACATTTACCATCCTCTGTAGTGTTGAATATTTAGAATATAAGGGAACATATTTTGAAACATTACAGATGACATTTATTTTAAGATCATAATATAGACATTTTTAATGATAGCTAATTTCAGGTACCAATGTATCTTGGCGTGGGGGGGGGTACAAATATTAGAAGAAGTAGTTCAAAGATATTTTGTTCTTCTAAGACAATAGAGTGAAGTTGTAAAATGGTGCTTTTTTAAATATTTGTGTTTTAAACTCTTATTTTCTTTGAGTACCGTAAGAATCCTGAGAAGATTTTGATTCATAGCTGAAAAATACTCAGTCATCTGAGAGCAGACATTAGAAACTTGACTAACCACTAGAGAAAAATAAAGAAATAGACAATGGTGGGGAAAAAATCAATCCTTACTTCCCCTCCCCCAAAGAAGCATTTTCAGTTTATGGAAAAATTTGGATTTTACTTTTAATAATTTTGTAAATTTCTTTCGTTAACTATAACAGTGAACTAGAAGGGCGTTACATATGGCTTTGCAAATATAGTATTTTTATTAAAAGTATCATCTTGGGTCAAATAATTTGATTTTATTCTCTTTCTGATCCACATGAATCAGGTATCAAATATTCAGTTTTAAACAGGAGAAAGATGAATGGGATGAGAAGTGTGGTAGCTCTTTAAAATCTCTTTGGAGTTTGATCATTATAGTAATCTCAGGATGAGGTTACCTCAGTGAGCTAGCTGTGCCTTGCTTCATAACATAATTCCTTTTTTTTTTTTAAAGAGTTTTGGTTTATATAATGTCATGATTATTCATGATGAGTGATGGAGTTGTGGGTGAAGGTGTAGGGAAATTAACTCCAAATATAATTTCTCAATATACAAAGATGCTCATTTGAATTTCATCATTCTCTTCTTAAGTACCATGATAAAGAGGTTAACATTTATTCTTTGCATTCAAATAGCCTGATCTCAAATCTTTACTAGTAAGAAGAACTTGAGCAAATAACTGAAATCTATGCTTTAGATTACTCTTTGTAAAACAGGGATAATGAAAATGATATCCATTTCATAGAATTACATGATTTAATCATCAAGTTAAAGGACTTAGAACAGAAGGCACATAATAAATACTCAAAAACATTAGTTGTTTGTTATTTTATATTTACTTGGCATGTTACCTCAGGTAAAGAGTATAAAGTATGAATAACAAGTGACATATTCTAAATAAAAATAAAAATCTAAACGCAGTTTTTATTTTAGTTTTATTAATATTAATAAAAATATGAGACATGAAATTTATTCAATGCTATAATAAACACCTGTATATATATGTGTGTGTGTGTGTGTGTGTGTGTATATATATATATATATATATGGTTTTCATTACTAATTATTTTGCCCAGAAGGTTTCCATTGAATTACAAAAACTGGTAACTTTTAATAAAGATAAATTAGATAACACATGTAAACACCTGCGAGAGAGTGGCAGGCATACAATTAACCCTCAGATATTTTAAATTTCTTTCTCTTATCTAAAACTTTCATTTTTTATTCTTCCCCTGACAGTCTTAAAACATAATCACAACTATCGTCCATTTAATATTACAAAATGATATTCAGTCTTTATCTGTATCGATGTTCTGCTATTTGTACCTCAGCAGATTGATAAAATATGACCTCTTATCTCAGGAAATATATTACTGCCTAGATTGATTCCTTTTGAATTATCTGTACTGGAAAGGAGAAGAAAAGGAGCCTTACAGGGTCCTTGACCTGAAAACAGAACTTTAAGCACCAAAGATGAGTTTGTAGTTTATTCAGCAACTTGTTTTGCTGAGACAGAGATTGTTAAGAAATGTTTCTTTCTGGGCTTTTTACCAAGGATTCACTTTGCTGGGTCCTAAATAAAAAGAAATAAGGGCTGGGGAATTCTTGTTTGCCTGCCTTTTGTAACGTGTATTTTAGGGATTGTTAATAACGCTCAGCCACTTCTGGGAAATTATTAAAAAGCTATCTATCACCTTAAGAAACAGGACTACTAACACTATGACACTGTATCCTATTCCATTCTTCAGGCATTGATGGGATAAGTCTGTGTCAGGTACTGTGCCAGGCTCAGGAGAGAAGGAGTAAAATAATAGACAGATGCCTACAATATTAAAGGTATTTCAGTGAAAGAGAAAGAGAAGCAAACACATCTTAATGAGAAAGCAAGTACATAATCTATTATAATAAGTGCTTTGAAAGAAACCACAAGCTGAAATAGAGAATAGAGGACCTATTTATTGGGGTACAAATTGGTTCCAAGACTTACAAGGACTGATCGTTACCACCCTCTTATTATACTTTTTAAGATTATTATTATAGAATGGGTGTTTGTTGATTAGCGAGTGGAAGTGGATTACACACCTGAAGTACTCCTTAAAACCAAGACAGATGAACGCATGGTGAATCAGATTTTCAGAATTACTGAGCAAAACATTTTTCATTTAGTCAAAAACATGACTCCCACATTGCTTTTTTCTTTTACCTTTGTATTACAAGATTATTTAGCCTGTGGCAGCTTTTAAAGATTAGAAAAATGCAAGTACTTAATGTTGCTTAGTAACTTCTATTGCCTGTCATTTTGGGCTGCATATAAACAACCTGTAACTTCCCCACACTTGTCCCAAATTACTAGCATCGAGAAAGAGCACACAAGCTGATGAGTCACTTTGTTGTTCTTAATAAGAGTTCTGGTTACCAGGATAGATGCTTTATTGTTATATAATGTGATTTGCCACACCAGAACTTTCTCTTTGGCAAATAGAGGTTCCTTTGCTGTCACACAATGAAGAAAGCATAGCGGGAAAGCCATTCATGGTAGGACTGTTGTTTTGTGTCCCTGAGTTTGATTATACTTTATGTAAATTCTCCTATATAGCATATTGTGAAAGCTAAGCAGTGAGGCTTTTGAGCTTCCTTCAATCTATTTGCATAACAGTGTGGTGGTGCATTTGATGTTTATGTAACTGTATTATTACAAGAGCACTTAAAAAAAACCCCGAAACAGTGGTTTCAATGTGGCTGTAATAATATGGCTATTCCTTCTGGTTGGGCAATGTTCTTTAGTTCTTGAAGTTGGTAACTTTGTAAAAGAGAAGCAATAAGAGTCTGTTAGATGTGTTCTATAGTAGACTCTCTGTTAACTGGAATTCAGGCAATTGGCACTCTCAAGCAACTGGCACTCAAGCTACTGGAAATCTCAAGCAAGCAGAACAAAAATGTGAAGAAATAATACTACATCTATCTGGCATGGGTGCTGGTTAACCAAGAATCTACTGTATGTATCAATAATATGGCAATACTATATTGTTCAAAATTTCTCCTCCACTAAGAGTCAAATCTATATGGAAGGAATTAGCAGCTGTATCCTAACCATTGGGGAGGATCCTGGACAAAGAGAGTATATATATACTCTGGTTTTTTAACATCTGTTTTGCTGACCCTGATGAGTTAAAATCCAAGCCATGTTAAGACATACGGAAATATTGTTCGAGGAATGCTAATATCTGTGTTAAAAGAAGGAAAGAAAAAAAAAACTTTTTTTATATAAACATTAAACAAAGTTAAATAGTTTTCTATTTTAAGGACTTATAGTATCTCAGAGACAAGTGTGTATTGGAATCTCCAGGAGGGGGTTTAGTACAAACTTTCCTGAAGTTAATTTAATCACAGAATTCCTCCTTCTGGGGGCATCTATTAACATCTCTTTGAAAACACCAGAGCACAATTTACTGGGCTATTGGCATTTAATTATTCTTTAAAAATATTTTGAGCACCTATCATAGAGTGGTAGGTTCTAGAAGAAAAGTACAAATAGAACCTGGCCCTGATATTAAATTGCTCCTAAGTTCGAGGTTCAAGAAAGATATACAGAAGTAGAAGTTGTAAGAAGACCATGAGCTATATGCAGTGATAGAAGTAGTACGGTACATAGGAGATACATAGGAGGTTGCTATAGGACATGAGAAGAGTAAAAGGCTAAAAAGTTAATCACAGATAATTTAGAATTTGAGTTGGGTCTTAAGGGAAAGTAGCCATTTGCCAAATAAACACAATAGAATAACTTACAAAGCTATATCTAGAGAGTATGATTCTTTTACCTTCATGAAAAACAGTACTCCTTTCATTCATCCACGCATAACTGAGTGAACAGATGGTACATGAATAAAAAGATGAGAGCTGCAAACAGAGGAAGATATATAACTTTGGTACAGATAGTAATTGATTCCTCTGAAGTAGATCAGAATTCCTAGGAAAATAATGAGAGTGGGAAAGTAGATAATTTCAGGAACAAATTTTGATGAATTCTAATATTTTTAGAGTACACTGGAATAGATTGGGTTTTAAAGAATGAAAGTGAATTGTCTCAGAGGAGGAAAACAATAGCATAAATCTGTGCTAGTTCAAAAGCCCAGGAAAAGCATCCTATAAGAAAGACAGTAATCATTGCTGTCAGATGCTGCTGAGAGGTAACTTGAGATAAGCAATGAAAAATAGTCATTGGATTTCAACACAGGGATGTCATTAGTGACCTTAGCGAACAATGTGTTGCTGTAGTGATTGGGATGAAACCTTAGATGTAAATGTGCTAAGGAATGAATAGGAGCTCAGGAAATGAAGACAGATTGACTCGTTCAAAAGTTTCTCTGTGACGGTTTGAAGGATGATAAAGCTGCTTCTGGAGAAGTTTGAAGGAACTGTTATTTTTCTGAGATGGGAGTTTTTTGAGTATGCTTAATTTAAATATCTTTAAAAGTCGAAGTGCTTAAACTATAGAAAAGAAAAGGGATACATAATGGATACCTCATAGTGTGGAATTGAATAGGATTAAACACATATGGGCTCTGAGCTGATCTTGACCAGAAGCCTTGTTACCAACCAATGTCACCCCATTAAATTTAACAATAAAATATTTAAAAAAAAAAAAAAAAAAGAAAAAGGAGAGAGAGGAGAGAAAGGAGCAGTCTGAGCAGATGTGTAGGTTTTCTAGTGATACACTGTGGATAGTTCCAGAATTTAAATTTTCTCTGTAGAATATGAATAAAGTGATGAACGTTTGAAGTTTTGGACAAGATCTGCGAAGTTATTGACCTACTATGATCTGGACAATTATAGGCAGCCATTTGAGTAGATGGGCATGAATTTATAATGATAACAATTTACCTCAATGTGTGACTACATTCAGCTGCTTGGGATGTGGCATAAAAAAAACCATACAATGTATCTGAGAAGTATTGTTTTATTTTGCTTTGCTTTTTACAATATCACCACTTACCCCCTCAGTACCATCTGTCATCATATTACGCCCTCAGATTTAGAAATTTGGATGACAGTTGTCCATTCTGGCATCATTATGATTTTTAAAAGTATATAGGTTGACAAGTCAATACCCTACAGAAATTCCTTAACTACATTTTCTTCATTGACATTCCACTTCATTCCATGTAAACCATTGGTCAGTGACATCTATTTTGGATGTTGGCATTTACCTGGCACTTCTCATCTTTGATATCATAAATTATAAAACAATAATTGCTTAGTTATCTCTACCTCCCACCAATCTCTCAAGAATCTTGACACACCTCATTTTCTTTTAATAGTTGTTTTCTCATTCAGCCTTTTGTACTATTTATGCAAGACCCAGTATAAAACTTAAATACTAATTCTTTTGTCCAAATCTTTACTTCTTTGTACTTTTTCTTTCTTTTTATATTGGGCAAAATCCTTTTTCTCACTTGAGCAATCGGACTTTGCTTTTTTACTTGAGGTTGTGAATGCTATTGAAAATCACAAAACCATGTAAACTGGTATCATAATAAATTTGTGATCTTCCATCTCTGCCTGACCTTAATAGTGCTAAGTGCTCATGATTCCTTTTTCTTTACATTCTCCACAGCAGCTTTCTCATAAAGCCCTGCCACATAGACTTCATATTTCCTTAAAAAAAGATTGAATATCTTGAACCTTTTTCTCTTTGTAGATTTATTTTTATTTTTGACATTGATATTTATAATACATTTTAATTAAATTGGTGTTTTAACTTAAAGTTATTAATATACACAGTTACTTCAACCCTATTCCCCACCCCACCCCCTCCTTCTCTGTATTCTTGATTTTAGGCAACCCTTCGCAGCATGGTCCTCCTGTATCTCTTTAAGAATATCTGTTGCCATTCTATTCTCTTCCAATTTAATGTTTCTTTGACATTAACTCCTGTTAGCACTTCTTTTGCACCTTACTTGTACTCCCATTTGTATCTCCAGTTCTTTATTTTCTCAGTGCTTAGAACAGTACGTTGTATTAAAAAAATGTACTTAAGAAAGTGATTAATAAATAAATGGACTTGAAAATTCCGATTTCTTAATTGGTGGTGATGAGTTGTCTTGTAAAGCATCTCCCTGGTCAGTGTTTTTATATTTTAATCTACTCTGTTAGAGAGATAAATGACCATCTGCTTCATTCTCTGAAATCTCATATTCTGTGTCTTATTTCCTCTCTGTCCATTTTTCAGTGTGGTTTATACTGATTCTGAGTAACTGCCTGTCTTTTAGCATGTGCTTTTCTGTGGTACATAGCAGTAAGTATATATGTTCATTTTAGAGACATTCAACCATATAATTCTGCTTTAAGAAAATGCTAATATTCTGAATTTGGCGAACTATAGTAATTATTGGAACTTTAGTTCTGCAGTATTAGCAGCTTAAGTTAGATTGAGGCATCTGTTTTATTTGTGAGACATTCTGTGAGTTGATTATTGGCATTCAGTTGTGAACCTGGATATGAAGAAGTAGAAGGATCAGGGTTATTTTCAGTATTTGACAAGAACAAGCATGAAGACTTTGAGCGCTTATATAAAGTAAGCAGAGACTAAGAAGTCAAACATGTGGAGAGATTAGAAAATAACCTCGTTTATTTTTCCCAGAGCTATGTCACTTTCTCAGTCTTATTTAAGTGGTGATCTGCCAGTGACAACACAAAGACACTATTTTTTCTAAGCTACATGAAATACTTATCAGAGAAATGTGAAAAAATGTTTATAGAAGGTTTGTATTATGATTTTCAGGTGTAATTCACTAGTGATTTGTCATTTGTTTAGATTCTTGCTTTCCCATAGCTTTATTCTTCCTATGTTTTTTTCATATAGGCACATATCAACTAAAGAGATAAATGAAGACATTTTAGGGAAAGCATGATTGATATCCAACTTTAGCTTCAAGTGGATTTATCCATGTGATACACTAGTCTATTTTGAAAGAACATTTTTTACTTATGAGTAGCTTCAGAAATCAAAGAATAAGGTTATTTCTGGGATAGCTTTTGAATGTCTAGTATTTCTTTTCCATGTAACATTAGCTAAACAATGTAAATAAGGTTAGTTGTGCCCTAATATATATACAGTAGACTCAGTTAACAGGCACCCATGATATTTGTAGATGCTGGATAAATGTTAGAAGACTCTACGTTAACTAGAACTTAAGCAACACTTGAGATTTTGCTGCTTGCTCAAGTTGTGGTTAACAGAGTCTACTGTATACATATGTACATATACACACACACATATATATTCTGTACTTTTACTTACAACACATTATATTCTATGTCCTCAATAATTTTATTTGTTGGATTTTTAAAGTAAAACTTTAAAAGGAAGTGAAAACTATGGAAAGAAAACTTTTAGGCTGGGAAACTCAGATTTTATGAGTAAATTTTGATAAGCAGATATATTTTTCATGCATATATATATTTTTTTCCTTTGGCATTTTTATTGATTTTAATCAGCACTGAAAGAGGTTGATATATTTCTATATGGTATTTATTCCTGGGTGAACAGAAAAAGTATTGAAGAAAACTAATTCAATAATATCCTGGATATGTCTGAGTTGACAATAATGGAGATTTAGTTTTCCTCTGTCTTATGAACCTAGATTCTACTCATTCCACAACTTTTGTTTTTGTAGGTTGAGAGTAGAATTTTGCTTTCTTATTTTAGCAATGTTTTTCTTTCACTTTTTACTTTATTTTTTTATTTTTTGAACTGAACTTGGGGCCTCACCACATTTGGGAAGCACACCCCAGTTCAGCATGTGGGTCCACCTGGGCCAGAGCCGGGATTCGATCCTCGGTCCCTGGGGCTTCAAAGTGAGCACTTAACCCACTGAGCCATCCCGGCTTTCCCCACTTTTTACTTTAGATTGCCAAGAAATTAACTGTAAGCTATTAAATGATTCCCATGAAGACTTGTTCTTTCTTATACAATGAGCTAAATATTGACTGTCTTTTACTACGCAGGGAATCTTCATTCTCTGTTATCTGATACTCAATTCTGTTTCTTAAACTGAGTATGGTATTTGATTTGTGAGAGCTGGACTTCCTCTCTCATCTAACTACTTTG
>PVKE010016587.1:0-31840 GCA_004027555.1 Craseonycteris thonglongyai | reverse complement strand
ATGGCTGGAGTTAGAATTAGTATTAGGGTTAGGGTTACTGTTGGGGTCACATTTATGGTTAGGGTTGTGGTAAAGGGTAGGGTTATGCTCATGGTTACTCTAAGGGTTAGGATTAATTTCACTGTAAGCATTAATTTTAGAGTTAGTGTTAATGTTATAATTAGGTTTACGGTAAGGTCTGGGGTTAAGGTTTGGGAGGAGGGAGGGTAGCGCCAGGGAGCACAGCCAATCCAGGCACATGGTTGGGCCTGGGAACCTGCTCCTCTTTCCACCTCGGGTGGGAAAGGGGCCTTTTATATGATCAAAACTGTAAAATGGGTAGCATGTAATTAGTAATAACAACACGATCTATTGGGGTAAATTTGTTAGTTGGGGGTTCAGGGTGTGAATTCCCAAGCGGACTACCTGGGTAGACTTAGACAAGTTACTGACCCTCTCTGTACCTCAGTTTCCTTTCATTCTAATAATACGTACTTACCCACTAAGATTGTTGTGAAAACTAAATGAGTTAATATTTGCAAAGTACTTAGAATAAGGCCTGGGACATACTAAACACTAGATAAGAGCTAAATAATAAAAATGTGTTAACTGATATAAATATACCAGTAACCTCACTTAATCCTTCTAAAAGCCAGTGAGGCCAGAACTATTACCATCAGACCTTTAGGGGGAACGAAAGGCTCCCCAGAGGCCCAGGAGGCGTGTGGAGGGTTTGTGAGCTCCCACCCCCACCCCCCACCCCCCACACTCTATTCCAGCCCTTGCTGAGATGGGTTTCTGGGGGAAGATTCAGCTATTACCCAGTGGTCGTCAAATTTGCCGGTGACAACAGCTGGAGCCAGGGAGCGGGCAGGATTCATGGAGCAGCCCGTGTAGTGGATCTACAATGGAAGGAGAGAAGGGAGGTAAGCACTGGGCAGGGTGTCCTTGCACCCCTCTCCCATGCTTGACCTTAACCTAAAGGGTGTCCATGCCACGGACAATTAAATTCATGTTATATTTGAGGCTGGAGTGATGAGTCCCTTTGGCGTATCTGGCAGTCCAACCCTCTGGGGTGTATCTGTCCCTCCTAGGAGTTTTGTGTATCTGTCCCTCTGGGGGGTCTTTGTGTCTATCACTTTTGGGGTTTCTGTGTATCTGTTTCTAGAGTGGTCTGTCTGTCTGTTTCTTTGGAGGAATATCTGTGTGCTGCTCCTCCAAAGAAGCTGGAACCAGTGGCCATGACCTACCCCAAGGAGGTGGCCCAGGGCCACAGAGAAGCCAATGGAGAGGGCGGGGGTGCCCAGGTTGTCTCCCCTGCGCTCATCAGTGGAGGCGAAGATGCAGAGCACCAGCTGCAAGGTCAGGAAAAGCTCCACAGTGACGGCCTGGCCAGCTGTCGTGTTGTTGCTGAGCTGGAGACAGAGGAGGGTAGGTAGAAAACTGAGTACGGTCCCCACGCTGGCTCCATGTTCCTGCCAACCTATAGTCAAGGCTCCAGAGAGGTTTCCAGGCTGGAAGTCACCAGCTACCTCAGCCCAAAGAATGATGGCTTCTTCCTGGGCCACGGCCCAGGGGCAGAGGGGTGGACCCCCCAGAGTGCCCATAGTCCCCAGCCAGAGGTAGGAAGACTGACTCCGTAGCCCATTAGATTTGGGGGCTGGGGTTGTGTGTCTACAATATGAGAGGGAAAGGAGGCTGAGTCCAGAATTTCTGTTTCATGAAGAACAAGAGGGGAAGAGGTTTTGAATAGAGTAGGAAGCTTTAGAGTGAGTAACAGGAAGGCCTTCCTGTCTACTAGGCCATAAGACATAACGAAAATCATGTTTTCTTTCTTCTTATTGTCAAAAGGCTCCCAGGGACAGGGTCTAGCATATGATTCCTCTCACCTCTGCCTCTTCCCTTATTTCCCACTGCATTTCAGGCCTCAATTTTGCCCTGTGAATTTGCTCCCTGCACATCCTGTGGAGGTTGGGGTGGGGAGCTGGATCCCTATACTGTGATCCCACCACACCCAAATGGGGTGCCCATGGTCTTAGCAGACCCTGCCTTGGGTAACTAGAGAACTTGGGGCCAAGCAATTTCATAACTGGACCGCACCCAGCACTGGATTGCTCTCTGGGTTTTGTCATTCTGTGCTCTACACACACCTTCTGGGGCTGGGCATTGCACCGGGTGGAGCTCTGACAGCTCTCACCTCCCACACTCCTTCTCCAGGCCCTGAACCCCAACCCCTGGGTCCTAGCCATTGGGCTGTCACCCTTAGGTCTCAATCCCCTGTGATCCAATGTCAGAGCCTCTAGTGGGGGACAGTGAAAATAGCTTTGAAGGCAGACACTTTGGAGGCCTCTGACTTACCATGGGACCCTTATTTACTTCAACCTTAGTTGTTCTTCTGTAAAACGGGAACAACAGAACAATTCTGGAGGACTGTGTGAAGACTAGAAATGACATGGGCGGAACCTCAGCCACATTCCTACTGGTAAATGGCTGCTCCAAGGGAAACAGTACGGCTGTGGGTGTGGTGTCAGCTCTGAGTCCATCACCAGGTGCTGGCACTTACTGGCTCTGGATTTGAATCAGTTGAATGCTGAGCCTCAATTTACCACTCAGGGTAGAGGGATCACAAAACTCACCTTACAGTGTTCTACCAAGAATGAGATGATATTTGGCCTGGCACAGAGCAGGTGCACATCAATGGTAACTTCTTGCTGGCCAGGCTGATCCCTTTCTAGGGACCTCAGAAAACACCTGGGACAACCTTGAAGTCACCTGGCTCCCTCTGGCCTCAGGGTAAGTCAGCCCCACTGCTGCCCCCTTCCAGCCAGGCAGGGTTACCCCCCATTCCTCAAGGTAGTAAATATGGAGCAGTGACTTGAGAGAACCTTCTCAGATCCTTCTGTTCTGAGGGTCCCAGTTAACTGAAATGATGGAGGAGCAGGACTGAGTGTCCCCCTGTCCCCTTAGCAACCCTATCGCTCTGCTATTAGAGGAGAGTCCCCAGCCACACATTCTGAAACTTTCTTGGCCATGCTCTCAGTAAGTTTCTCTTTCAGTCTAATTTCACCTCTCCTTGCTGCCAACTGAACTAATTTCACTCTCACTGGAAATGGTCACACTCTGTCTGTCCCCAGCCATGGTCACTCTAATTGTTTCTCAGCCCCAAGTCCCCAGCCTCATCAAATTTTCCATTTGGAGGAAGAGAGAAGTTCCCCAATTTGGATACCTCTGCCCCTTGAATGAGGAAGGGCCACCCTGCAGAGGAGGGGGTGGCCTCAGAGACTGTAGGACTCTTCAGAGACATCAGAGCTCTTCATCCAGTAGCCCAGGGACAGAGCAGGCCAGGAAATGCAGGAGACTGAGGCAGGAAAGAGGCATTTGCTGTCTGGGCTTGGGATGGGGAGTGGAGAGTTGTGCTGAGGGGCCACAGATCCCCTCTCCCCATCCCTGCCTTCAGATGCCCAGTCCTCCCACAGACCCAGGAGGATTGCCACAGGGGCAGGGCTGGACATCTGCCCCATTAATCACTGTTCATGAAATCAGCAGTTAGCTCACGGGCTCTGAGGTCTGCAGAGGCCTTGCTCCTTCAGCTTTCCCCAGGGTTCTGGTGCTTTCTCTGGTATTGACAAACTACAGTTTTTAGCTCATGCCCCCTTTCTCTAAGCCTCAGTTTCCTTGTTTACAAAACAAGACTTAGAATATGGCTCAGGGAAGAGACATTGGTCAGGTGGAAAGATCATGGGTTTTTCAGTGAAGCCTAGGTTTGAAGTCTGGGTCTGGCACGTCTCCCCTCTGAGCTTCAGTTTTCATATCCTTAAGAAAAGATATATCCTGGGGATGCTGGGGTGACTCAGTGGGTTGAATGTTCATCTTGCAGTCCCAGAGTCCAAGGATCGAGTCCTGGCCCCGGCCCATGCAGACCCATATGCTAAAGTGGGGTGTGCCCCCAGTTCAGTTCTCGCCAAGTTAAGCTCCCTATGTGGGAGACCCCCGGCTTGGCTCCCATCCCAGGCGTGCTTCCCATGCCGATGGCCCCCGGCCCGGTTCCTGCCCTGCACAGCCCCCGTCTACTTGTGGAGTGAAACTATAGTGAAAACTAATGACACACAGCTATGGAGACTGCTCTTGGCCCTCCCCCTTCTCTCTGTCTCTTTCTGTCAAAAACAATAAAAATCAATCTTTGGGGGGAAAAAAAAAAGAAAGAAAAGATGTATCAATCCCAACCTCTCAGGGCTGCTGCGAGGTGTCAATGGGAGGCTCGTGAGGAGCATCTGCCATGAGGCCTGCACACAGTTGTTGTGGAAGAAATTGGGTCCTTCTCTCTAGAAGACCCTCGGGATTTGCACTCTGAGGTTTTTCCCAGCTCAGAAAGTATGTCTGGTTTGGGTCCCTGTCCTCTGCAGAGTTCTAGCCTAGTCCGTACTATAATGCAGGCATAAGTCTGACAGAAACCAAGACTTCCTCCATGAGGCTCAGGGCATAAGGTTCCAGCAGACCCGTGTGTGTGCTGCTGCACTCTGCATTGTAGCTCCTTTTATCCTGACTCTTATGCCAGGTGTTTCTGCCTCCAGCATCTCTACCCGTCCCCACCCTCCCTCCCTGTCTCTCTTTCTTCAACCAGACCCCCACCAGATCTGTTTCCTACCATCTCATCCTCTACAAGGGACTGCCCAGGACCTGGCCCTGTGGACAGGACAAAGTTCCGAGTACTCACTGCGTTGATAGCCAGATTCCCTCGGATGTTTGGTGGTGTGATCTCGTGGAGCAGGGCAGCCCCTGCCACAGCCCCCAGCAGCTGGGCAGCCACATAGAAGGCAGCTCGGAGAAAGGAGACATGGCAGCCCACCAGGCAGGCCACAGTCACGGCAGGGTTGATGTGAGCCCCACTGATGTGGCCCAGGGCCTGCACCAGGGTGCCAATACCCAGGCCGAAGGCCATGGCGATCTGCAGCCCGGAGGGCAAGCCGTCTGGCCAGTTGAGGGCAGAGCCCAGGCCAAAGAAGACAAAGATGAGCGTGGCCAGGAACTCTGCAAACACGGCCCTGGAGAAGGCTATGGACCGGAGTTCCCACATACTGTGGAGCCTTCCGTGGGCTGGCCCAGCTGTCTCAAGGGCAGGTGGCGTGTGGTGCGCACACTCTCTCTCTCTCTCTTTCTCTCTTGATCTTTGGGGAGACTGGACCATGAGCATTTATAGGGTCCTTCCATCCTGGATTTGGACACGTGAGGTGGAGGTGGAGTTTGGGCCAATCCTCCTTCCCCTTATGGCTGCCCCCTGCCCCCACTCCCCACCCCTGCCTACCGCATGCCTATCACCCCATCTTGGCCTTCACAGCTGACTAATGTTCCCCATTAATGAGCTCCAGATAAGAACTGACGTCCCCTGTTTTTCCGTGTTTGTTCCCTCCATTACCCTAGGGCTGCTGCCCCAGGGCCTCCCCCTGCTCCCATCTACTCTGGGAATGGGGATTATGCCAGACCCTTTCTCTCTGACTCAAATAGTTGGCCAAGGCAGGGACAACACTTCACTCAGAACTGACCATGATAGAGGATGTCACCGCTACCCTCTGACTGAGAAATTCTTCCTGTTGTCTGACCGCCAATTATTCCTTTTGAGGGGGGTGGAAAACAACTGGTTGGCTTGTGACGCGAACCTTCCAAAGCATAAAGGTTTTGTGTCTCTTCGGTGCTTGCTTTCTTGCAGTCAATCACCCATAAGTCATTATTAAGCTTCACCTCCTCCCTGGAACCCCAGCTGAATAGCAGCTCCCATAGCCTGGAGGCAGGGGGGTGGCTTCTGTGGCATTGGGACCATGGCCCTGGGTGATGGAGTCATCCCAGGGTCGGCAGAGGAAGCTGCTGGCTTTCATTCCAGCATCACACTCGTCTATCTTTGTGAACCCTTTCTTGTCTGTCTCTGTATAAAGGGGGTAAAAAAACCTATCATACTGGATTGAGGTTTGGATTAAGTAAAATAATGTCTATAAGGTGCTCAGAGCAGCACCTGGCCTACAGTCAGCCATCAATATCAGCTATTATTTTTTTTAAAGATTTATTTTATTGTTTTTGACAGAGGCAGAGAGAGACAGAGAGAAGAGGGAGGGCCCAGAGCAGTCTCCATAGTTGCACGTCATTAGTGTTCCATATGATTTCGTTCCACACAGGTGGGCAGGGGCCGCACAGGGTGGGAACTGGGCTGGGGGCCTTCTGCATGGGAGGCACGCCCCCTCAAGCCAGGGATCAATCCAGGGAGTGAGAACCGACCTGGGGGCCTCTTACATGGGAAGCACATTCCCGTTCAGCGTATGGGTCCACACGGGCCAGGGCCAGGATTGGATCGTCGGTCCCTGGGGCTGTAAAGTGAGCACTTAACCTGCCGAGTCATCCGGCTTCCCAGTTATTATCAATAGTATTGTTTGTACTCTGAGGAAGAGAACAGGCCTCCCCAAACTCACATATTAGGTTCCAGAAGCTGTGACAGGCTCTAGACACCCCCCAGAGCTCAGAGCCAAGCAGGACTCGGGGCTGGCGTTTCTGTGGGGCAGTGAGCTGTGCAGGCTCGGAGGCTGCAGTGCATGACACCACTCTCCAGCCATGGTTTCCACTCATCCAGCATTGGGCAACGCCACCGCCTGCCTACCTGGCCTGGGGTCTAGAAGGCATTTCAGTCTGAGAGTCCCTGAGCCCTGCACCCTGCTCTCCCTTAATCCGCTAGCCCTCTTCTGCTCCTGGGGATGAAAAGGCAGGGTCAGGCTCAGAGTGTGGTCAGGAGAGCTGGCTTCCCGGCCCTGCTGTGCCTCCCGGCGAGCAGGTCCCTGGGCAAGGCACAGTTCCAGGAATGGGAATCTGGGCAGGACTGCACACTGTGGAGGGGAGCCCCTTGTGTTGTATCCTGGGGGACATTGAGGCCCAGGGAAAGCAAGTGACTCCTCCAATGTGGTCCCGAAAGCTAAAGGCTGAGCTGGGACTGGAACCTGGTCTGGAGCTTTCCACCACACCCTCCACTGCCAAGTCACACTCCAAGCCTGTTTCCTTGTCTGGACAACGGGAGTAGCGATGCTCACCTCACAAAGTTGTTTTCAGGGTGGAGCAAGATAATGAATGCGAGTGTATTTCATAATTGAGAATGCAAAATCCATATACATATTGACACTTGTGAATCTTGCTAGTGAGGAGGAGGAGGAAGAGAAGGAAGAGGGGAAGGAAGAAAGAAGAAAATGACCCAAACAGAACAGAAGCTCCAAAGCAGTAGGGATTCTTGTGGGGTTTGTTTTCTGATATATTTCCAGTGCCTAGAACAGTGCCTGACACACAGGTAGATGCTCAACTGTCTCCTGAATGAAGGTAACACCCACCTACCCCTGTCTCCTGTAAGAGGCTGAGATGAATCCAGATGGACTTGAGGTCTGGGGTGGGCATGGACTCCAGTTTCCCACCTGCTCACTCTGAGTCTAGCACCCAGGAGACTGCCAGTAACTTCAGGCAAAGCTCTTTCCTGGACCTGCCAGCCCCCCTCTCCTTTTCCAGGGCACGGCTCTTACTTGGCACTCTGGTTCTCTGACCTCAGCCATCCTTCTCCAACATTAGGCATTCCTAACGCTCTAGGAAGATTTAGAGGGAGGGAGAGATTGCAACTTGCCCAAGACTGAAAAGTGGGGAGGGCGCCAACCATGAATGGGCCCCTACTGCTTGCCTTTGAGCCAGAGAGGAAGAAGGTGTTCCTGCCAAAGCCACGGGGTTCCAGCCCTGCTTCCTGGAGGGTAGAGGAGCTTCCTGAGAGAGGGCTGCATTTTGTCTCCAGTGATTGCTATGTGGTGTCTTTATTATTATTTTTTTAAATATATTATTTATTTATTTATTTATTTATTTTTGACAGAGAGAGAGAGAGAGAGAGAGAGAGAGAGAGAGAGAGAGATACAGAGACAGAGGGAGAACTGAACTGGGGGAGCTCCCAGTTCAGCATATGGTTCTGCACGGGCCCGGGCCGGGATTCGATCCCCGGTCCCCGGCGCTGCAAAGTGAGCACTTAACCCACTGAGCCATCCTGGCTTCCCTGCGTGTGGTGTCTTTATGAGGTCCAAGATGCCATTAGTTGTATGATGCACTATTAATTAGAGTATGACAAAAATGCTTTCTTGGAGATGGATAGTGGTGATTGTTGCACAACAAGGTGAATGTACTTAATGCCACTGAGCTATACACTTAAAAATGGTCGGGATGGTAAGTATTAGTTATGTGTACTTTACAACAATTAAAAATAATTTCAGATTTATTTATTTATTTAATTGTTTTGAGAGAAGGGGAAAGAGAGAGAAAGGGGGAGGGCCCAGAACAGCCTCCATAGTTGTACGTCATCAGTTGTGACATGGTTGCATTCTGGACAGGTGGATGTGAGGCCGCGTGAGGCGGGAACTGAACCGGGGGTTGCCTGCCTGGGAGGCAAGAACCTTCGCCACTGAGCCATCCCAGTGGTTATCAGTTGTGCTGCAGTTCAGCATATGGGTTTGCACGGGCCGGGGTCAGAAATCAAACCCCAGACCTCGTGATTGCGAGGCAAGCTCTCAACGGCTGAGCTGTCCCGTTATCCCCCTAAACCCTTTTTGATTCAGAGTCCGCAATGTTTTTCTAAACAGTATCACACTCTATGTAATCAGGAGTGTAGTGAGGCACCATTTGTTACAAGATTGTCCACTATAGTTTCCAGAATTTCTTTCTAAGCCTCAGGTATTCATTCTGTAAACTCTATCAAGTGTGTTTTCTTGCTTCTAATGTGACTGGCAATGATGTTGCCCTTTTCTCCAACATAAAATTAAACATACCACAGTTTCATCGACTTGTGGGGCTCTTCCTTTCTTAGGTTTCATAAAAACACTTCACTGTTGTTTTGCAGGAAAATATGGAATTGTTCTTCAGTGGTAACTATTTGCTTCACTAATATCAAATTCTTGCTGTGTTCCTCTGTTTCCCTACCTTTGTGTGTACACAATAACTGTGTTTAACTGCTAAACCACAGTGTAACCTTTATGAAGACATTTAAATAGCAATTAAACTGAATAGACTAGGAATGAGAAGTCATGAAACTCACCTGACCAAGCTTAAGTACACACAGGTAGTGACAACCACTCCCAGCTGCTGTAAGACACGGTGGATTGTAAGAGACTTTGAAATGAGCAAAAAGGGTACACCTTAGAATTGATGAAATACAGCAGGTATGATATTAAACACAGAATTAGTGCTTACTGTGTCATGCACTGCTCTAGACATTCCTACACGTATGAACTCTCTTAATCTTCACAGCAATTCTATGAGCTGAACATTATCATCCCATTTTTTTAAAGATTTATTTTATTGTTTTTGACAAAGAGAGACAGACAGAGAGAAGGGGGAGGGCCCAGAGCAGTCTCCATAGTTGTACATCATCAGTTTGTTTGTTTTATTGTTAAATTTAGTGGGGTGCCATTGGTTGACAACAATTAGATAGTTTCCAGATGTACAAGTAAGTCCACATCACATCACCCATGCATCGTATTATGTGCCCACCACCCAGAATTGGCTTCACTTCCATCACCATATATTCGGTGTCTACTCCCACCTCCCCCCACACCTCTCCCTTCCCCCTCCTCCCCCTCTCCAGGTAACCACCAAACTATTGAGTGTGTCCACAATGCTGGTGCCCTCTCCTGCCTCCCCTCCCTCTCTCCTTCCCCCCTCCTCCCCTTCCCTCAGGCAATCACCCAGCTATTGAGTGTGTCCATAGGTCTATGTCATCAGTTTTTGACATGGTTTCATTCCACACAGGTGGGTGCGGGCCATGCAGGACGGGAACTGGGCCTGGGGCCTCCTTCATGGAAAACTTGTGCCCGCAAGCTGGAGGCTGAACTGGGACATGGGAAGCTCGCCCTGGTGAGAACCCAACTGGGAGCAGACCCCAGTTCAGCATATGGATATGCACGGGCCGGGGCGGGATTCGATCCTCGGACCCTGAGAATGCAAGGTGAGCACTTAACCCACTGAGCCATCCCAGCTTCCCCATCATCCCATTTTTTACAGATGAGAAAACTGAGGCAGAGAGAGAGGTTAAATAAGTTTCCAGAGGCTGTAAAGCCAGTAAGTAGGAAGGCAGAATTAGAACCCCAGAAGTCTGGCTTCAAGAGGACATTTTTTATTGTGAAAGTGAATTCCTACCTCACCCTCGAGATGGGAAAGAAATGAGAAAGAATGCTAAAAGACTCTGAATAATAAAAGAACAGGGCTATGGGGGATGTTGGCTGGTGGCTTGAAGGAGGGGCTGAGCCCCTGAAAAAGCAGAGCTAGGAGGAGTGTGTCTGGGGAGCTGGGCCAGCAAGGATGCCCCCGGTGGGAGCACGGTGATGGAGTTCAGGGTCTGTGCTGCCTGACAGCTGATGTGAGGTGTGTTTCCTGCTCTTGCTGAGCAGCAGATGTCCTCTATTCTCCCCACAAGGTCAGTAAAATTGGGTCACACACTCCAGCCTATGAGGGAAGGAGGGACAGGGCGGACCCTCGATTGGAGCGAGCAGACCCAGGCAGCTGGTGGGAGAGGTGGGAGGCTGGGTGCAGGCTCTTCAGGAAGCCTGATGCAGGGTGTTAGATCCAAGCAGTTCTGGGACAGAGTTCAAGCCACTGCATTTCTGTACAGGGTTGCCAGATAGAATACAGGATGAATTTCAGATTTAAAAAATATATATTTTTTAGCATATGTAATTCCAAGCAATGTATGGGACATACCTTTACTGAAAAATTATTCATTATTTGAAATTGAAATTTAATGGGGTATCCCGTATTTTCATTTGCTAAATCTGGCAACCCTATTCTATGTGAAAGCAAAGGGGGAACCCAGAAGATTGAAGGCCTGGGGACATCTGGGTCTCAAACTAAATCCTCACAAGGACTTTTGGGGATGCGTCATCTTAGCCCCATTTTACACAGGAGGAAACTGAGGCACAGAGAGGTTATAAACGTTTCCCAATACCACAAGGCTGGTAATTAGCAGAGACAAGCTGTGACTGCAGGTCTGTTTGATCCAGAAATTCAGGCTTTTTCCCCAGGGACTGGCTGACTTCATCCTGTGAACCTCAGCTCAGACGCCAGGCAATTCTGACATCTGAGGCCCGGGTGGAGGCAGGAAAAGGTAGAAGGTCCAGACTCAGGGGGAGACACAGATGGTGTCCTGCCGTCTCCCTTCTGCCTGTGGGGTGGAGTCAAGGGATGAAGAAGATGAAAAACTCACCTAACCGCCCTTCGCTCCCCACTGTCCACGGAACAAGGCCACCCTTGGACTTGGCATGTCCTCTTTCCAACTGCTTTATCTCTGGGCCCTGATACGTGTTGTTCCCTCAGCCTAGAACATGTGTCACCACTGTTTTCCCATTGCTACCTCTTCCTCAGACTCCAGGCCAGAGACTCAAACCTTTTTGATTGAGACCTGTAGGAAGAAATACATTTAATATCCTAACCCATTAACATTATCTGTACAGAAAGGTAGAGATATGCTAAAACTAACATTTCACAAAACAGTATTTCCTAAATTCCTCTACTTCATTTCGCTAAAAAGGAAATTCAGGTCACAACTACTAATGGGTTGCCATTCACAGTTTGAAAAACACTGCTTTCAATCCTGGCTTTTTCTTTCTTTCTTTCTTTCTTTCTTTCTTTCTTTCTTTCTTTCTTTCTTTCTTTCTTTCTTTCTCTTTCTCTCTCTCTCTCTTTTCTTTCTTTCTCTTTCTTTCCTTTCCTTTTCTTTTCTTTTCTTTAATATTTTTTGAGAGAAGGTAAGAGAGAAATAGAGAGAAGGAAGGAGGGCCCAGAGCAATCTCCATAGTTGTACGTCATCAGCTATGACATAATTTTCCTTCCACACAGGTGGATGTGGGGCCGTGCAGGGTGGGAGCCAAACCCAGGGCCTCCCGCATGGTGAGAACCTTCGCTGCCATCCCAGCATTTACCAGCTACACAGCAGCTCAGCATATGGGTTTGCACCAGCCCGGGCTGCTGGGATTTGTTTCCTACACCTCGCAGTTGCAAGGCAAGCACTCAACCTGCTGAGCTATCCCGGCATCCCTCAACCCTGGCTTAAAAAATCACTTTCTCACTGGGGAGGGCTTCTTGTAGCAGCCTTAAGATCACACCCTCCCAGGACCATCGCTAACGGGGTGTGTTGCCCTTTTGGATCACTCAGGGGCTGGTAGTTATTTCATCAGTCTCTTGCTCCTCCTCTGGACTGTGAATTCCCAGAAGGCAGGCACTGTATCTGGGTTTGCTCATCATTGCACCCCTCGCACCTCGCACAGGGCCTGGCACATTATAGGTGCTCAAGAAATATTTGTCAAGTGAATAAATGAGCAGAACCACCAGCTCTTGTCCCCGCAAGCCAATCTGTGCCCTGCCCTACATCTTCCAGGTTGCAGCCACAGGGCATTCCTCGGAGACCTGAGTCAGGAGAAAAGTGGATTCTCAGAGACTGGGCGGAGAGGGGGAGTGTGCCTTTGTGCATTGGTGGGGTGAGGAGGGGTCAGGAACAAGTTTGTCTTCATTTGAAAAGGATTAGGTGTGAGTAAGGGGCTGGGGGCAGGGTGACCTTTCTAATAACCCTGCCTTGTGAAATAATGAGTTCCCAGGTGCTTGGAGAAGTCCAAAAAATTCTGTGCAAACACGGGGGAAGCGTGGCAGGAGTTAGTGCACAAGGGGGAGGATTGAGCAAGCTAACTAATGGGGCCCCAGCTCTGCAGCATGGAGAAGCCAAGGCTGCAGGTTGAGAAAGCCTTACAGGAGGGCAGCTGGGAGCCATTGTGGGCGCTAGCAGGAGGGAAGACCGGCTAGGAGGAGAGGCTGCCGGAGTGCATACAGCGCCTCCCTTGACTGAGCTGCCCATCACATCTGGAGGAGGCTGGCGAGGTGGAAGCCCCGAAGAGGTGTGGGGGCCTCCCTGGGCTTCCACCCACCCTGGAAGCAGGGCTGGTGGGCAGAGAGGAAAGCATTTGCCAGCTGTCCCAGGAGAGCCGGTACCCCTGCCCTACAGGGAGAAAGAAGAGCCACGGATGCCAGGGCCAGGCCAAACTGGGATCATGACCAGAGAAGGGGTGGTAACCAGCTGGGAGGGTTGTGGGCAGGGCCCTACCACTTTGCTTGCAAAGGTCACCCAAACCTGTTTGACTCCCTACTTAGAACAGCTGCAGCTGAACGGCCCTGACTCCCCAGTACCAGCATCCATAGGCTGCTGGTGGCCTACAGGACCCTCTTCAGACTCTGCACAGGGTCCTCTCCTCCCCCATGCCACCAAGCTTACCTTTCTCCCACCCGGGTGCCACACCCCTTCCTGCTGCTCCGTGGCTTCACCGGCCCTGCAGCCTGCTGCTGCTCCCTGCCCATCCATTGCGTGAGGCACCGAGTGAGGCTCACGCTCGTCTCCATCAGTCATCTCGACTCTGGTGAAGTGGGCACAGAACATCCCCATTTTATGGATTACAGTGAGGCGGGCTCCAGGACGTGAAGCTGGTACCCTGCTTCCCCTCGTGACTGAGTGGAATGTGCTCTCCTGGATGATTTAGTTAAGCTCTAAGGACTAGAACTATATTAGATTCACCTTTGTAGTCCCAACACTTAACACTTGATTGGCATAGAGTAGATGTTACCAAAAAAAAAAAAAAAAAAGTTTGTAGAATGAAGTACCTATTTATTTGCCCAAGGTCCAACAACTAAGAAGTAACAGGCATAATTCAAACTCAGATCTTCCTAGATTCCCAACCCAGACCCACACCCTTCACCCTCCTCCAGGAAGCCTTCCCTGATTTATTCGGATTCCTGGGTGTTTGCTTGTGTTCCTATCCAGCCCTTCCCTCCTATTCCCTGAAGACATGGCCTGCGTCTCAGTCTGGCTCTGATTTCCTTGATCGCCACGGCTCTCTTCCCAGAGTTCTGTGAATGTGAGATTCCCAGGCCAGGAAAGGGCAGGCCCAAGTAAGGGAAGGCCTCGTTCTTCCTGCCTGTGGGCCCAGCCACCCGCCTCATAACCCCTGCTCATCGGACCACGATTCCGCCTGGGACTGGGCCTGCCAGCTTCTCACGAGAGCGGCCCAGGTCCTGGTATTCTCCGGGGTGGGTCCAGGTGGGGCACCTGATCCTCTGCTCATTTTGCTGCAATTCAATATCAGCTTCCAATTTGCACGCTCAGCTGCCATCCTCCCCACCTCCTTCTGGCCTCTGCTGGGGGAAGGGAGAACTGAGTACTCTCCGTAGCACTCCTGAGGGCCCCTGGGATCCCTTGGGCTGAACGCACACCCGGGCCTTGGGATGCCACTGTGGTGCCCACCAAGGGAGCAGGGCCTGGGTTTCCAGCGGACTAGGGGTGGACTTCGGTGCCACCCTTAGGCTTCCTGGCTGCGGAATTCAAAGCCACACAGGCTCTTTAAGCTTCAGGCAAACAAACATAAAAGCATCTGCACATGACAAGTGTCCAAAAACTTGAGTCCGGCTTCCCCAGGGGCTGAGGCCGTGGCTCTGCGATATCCTTGTCTTATCTAAATACCCACCCTCTCTGACTGCAGTGCTGGCCCATTCTCTCTAGTTCTAGCTGCTGAAGGTCTATTTCCTTGGGATTTTAGGGCACTTGAAACAGTTCTTTGTATTTATTTGTTCATGTAGCGAATAGTTATTGAGTACCAGCTGTGTGCCAAGCGCTGGTCTAGGCTTTTAGATATATTAGGGAACAATACTGACAAGGGTCCCTGGTGGGGCGGGGCTGCCAGTATGGGGCAGTTTATTAGATGACCCTTCTCAGCCTTTCTCTTCCACTTTAAACAACTAGAGTGAAAAGAGACAAAAAGAAATTGTAAATTTTAGAAAATACTGTTTACTCAGATGTCACCTTTACCCCTGTCTTAATCACACCACAGCTTGAATTTAAGTTAGTTATGTCAAATAAGCGCAATGAAAAGTGTGTTCTATTCCGCAAAAAAGGTAAACACAAGGACCCCGGGATAGCTCAACAGGTTGAGCGCTTGCCTTGCAACTTTGAGGCCTGGGGATTGAGTCCTGTCCCTGACCTGTGCAAACCCATATACGGAACTGCCCCCAGTTCAGTTCCCGACCCGCACGGCCCCACATCCACCTGTGTGGAGTGAAACTATGTCAGAACTGATGCTGTACAACTATGGAGACTGCTCTGGGCCCTTCCCCTTCTCTCTCTTTCTCAATCTCACCTTCTCTCAAACAATAAAATAAATCTTTATATTAAAAAAAAAAAAGTAAACACAGAGTTACCATATGACCCTGTAACTCCACTCCCAGGATATACTTGTATATCCAAAAGGTTGAAATCAGGTGTTCAAACAAAAACTTGCACACACATGTTCATAGCAGCACTGTTCACAATACTCAAAAGGTGGAGACAACTCAAGTGTCCATCAACAGCTGAATGGATAAACAAAATGCAGTATGTCCATACAATGGAATAGGATTCAGCCATAAAAAAGAATGCAGTACAAGCTACAACATGGATGAACCTTGAACACATGCTGAGTGAGGGAAAGAAGCCAGTCATAAAAGGCCACAAATTCTGTTTATATGAAATGCCCGAAATAGACAAACCCACAGAGACAGAAAGTAGGTGAGTGATTGTCAGGGGCTGGAGAAAGAGAGGAAGGGGGAGTGACTGCTTCATGGGCACAGAGTTTCCTTTTGAGGTGATGAAATGTTCCGGAATTAGATAGTGGTAGTAATTACACAATATTGTGAATTTATTAAACACAACTGAGTTACATGCTTTGAGATGGTTGACTTGGTGAATTACATGTTGTTTTACTATTTTTGAAAGATTTATTTTATTGTTTTTGACAGACAGAGAGAGACAGAGAGAAAGGGGAGGTCCCAGAGCAGTCTCCATAGTTGTACATCATCAGTTTTCGACATGATTTCGTTCCACACAGGTGGGCGGGGCTGTGCAGGGTGGGAGCCAGGCTGTGGGCCTCCTGCATGAGAGGCACGCCCCCTTGAGCCAGTGGCCGAACCCGGGGTGGTGAGAACTGAACTAGGGCCCTTCCACATGGGAAGCACACCCTATGTTCGGCATATGGGTCCACATGGGCCAGTGCTGGGATTTGATCCTCGGTCCCCGGGTCTGCAAATTAAGCACTCAAATCACTGAGCCATCCTGGCTTCCCTATTTTACTATTTTTAAAAAGTGTATGCTGTGCAGTCCTTACCCACACTGGACATCTTGTCTTGTGTATTGCCTCTGCTTCCCCCAGGGCCTTTGCACATGCTAGTCCTTCTAGCTGGGACGCTCATCTCTCTGTTTCTCTCTTAACACATCCTTTGGATCCCAGCTTAGCCATCAAGGAGTGGGTCATTTGGCTGCTCAGAGAGAACCAAGACCCCCTAATACATGCTCAAACACCATATGTTACCCCAGTGGAGCACTTGTCTTTGTCATAATCATGATGTTTATATGACAAATGTTTCTCCCACTGAATTGTAAGCTCCTGGAGAGAAAGGGGAACCTGTATATTTTTTGTTCTCTGATGTATCTCCAAGTGCCTGAAACATTAGGCACTCAATAAATATGTATTGAGGGCATAAATTAATAAATGCCCCTAAGGGAATTCTAATAGAGTCACTACTCCTACCAGCCCCATCTCAGATGGTTTCCTCATTACATTCGCTGCTGCCATCGAGCCTTCATGGCCACCATGACTCCTCGTCATAATTGTCACTGACAGGTCAGGATGAAGACAAAGAAATCACAGATTGGCCGTGAGGAAGAGCAGCCAAACTCCCAGGCAGCTTAGGTGGCGAGACAGAGTTGAACAATAAAAGTGAAGTTCGGGTCAATTATTGATATTAGGATGAGGGAAGTCAAGTGCCAGGTAGGGTAATAAGTCTGAGTTGGGATTGTGAATGTGAGTCCTTTCCAAGGAATGCTTGTTGAATGAATACCAAAAAGAATAACATGCCGAGAATGTGCAGGGTAAGTGCGTGGCATGGAACGTACATAACGATCGATTCTGGAGACAGTGAAGAGAAGCCTTGCGGGCACTTGGTGGGATGTGGGATCAAGGGAGGAAGGAGTACAGAATGGCTGGTGTAGAGTTGGGCCCTGCTGCCCTTTACAGAGATGGGAAGCCCTGGAGGAGGAGCAGGCTGGGGGAGAAATGATGAGAGGAGTTCTGATGCTGAAGAGCTTTGGGATGGGTAAGAGCAGGTTCTGGGGAGTGGCAGAAACCAGAGGCAGTGGGTGGGAGTGGATGGGCGGTGAGGCAGAGGAGCACAGAGGGGCTTCAGTGACTATGGGAGGAGCTGGGGAAGAACGAGTTGGAGAGAGAGGCAGGAGTGGGGAGGACAGATGGTCTTCCATGTCCAAGGAGGAGGGAGGAGCTAGGGTCCAGACCCCAGGCTTGTCCCGTCAGGAGGAGGGCAGGCTGTGTTCCAGAAGCAAGAAAGGTGGGGTATGGGTGATGTTGCAACGTGGCGGGAACTTGAGAGAATTACCAACGTAGGGCTCCTGCTCTCTTTGTGAGTGAGGAGGAAGACACGGCGCAGTGGGGGCGGAGGGCACTGCAGAGGGTTTGAAAGAGCTGCTGTGGAGAATAGAGAGGGCCAGTGGGAACGGCAGGAGGGGCCTGTTGAGGGAAGAGGCTGGAATCTATAAAGTGGCTTGTGGCTCTCTACAGGGCGCAGTAGCCAGCTGTGGAGACCAGGAAGGCAGCCCCTCATTGGCCCAGGATGGGTGCAATGGGCACCTGGGCAGGAGGTGGCAGACAGGGAAGGGCATGAGGGCCAGAGGGTTTTGGGGTGTGGGAGGGGCTGGAGGTCTAGGTGAGTAAGACTGGGACAGACAAACAGGAACGAAGCAGTCAGAACCAGAAGCACAGAGATGTGTCCAGCAAGCAGAATGTTTAATTTAAGCTATGAGAAGAGCAGGAGTTTTAGGAAAGAAAAGTCCCAGGGTGTGGCTATGGGAGGGAGACTGAAATGGAGATGGGAAGGCCTTTGGAACTGAGAAGGTGAATGAACAGAACAGATGTGAACTGTCACCACTCAGGAGGCAAGCTGGGCTTCCAGAGGCTTAAGGATGGTGCTGAGGAAATGGGAAGGATGGCAGAGGGTGCTGGAAAGGTGGGGGAGGGAGAGAGGGGAGAGGAAGCAGAGGATGAAGAACAGGGAAAAGCTGGATAGCCACATGGACTTGGATGGTGAAGGCTGGACACAAGTTTCCCCAGACTGTCCCCTCTGCAGGCCCCTGGTGTGTAGGGTGTGCAGAACTCCCAGGAGGGGCCAGCCACGCTAGGGTTGTGTGTCTGAGGAAGCCAGCCCCATGAACACTCTCTCATTTGGGCCCTCAGCATTTCTTGCTGAGATCCCGAGAGCAGCCAAATGATTTACTCCCTGACCCAGGGACCTCTCTAGTCCCATCTACTCCCTAGAACCCTCCCCTGCATCCACACTGCCCATCAGATGAACTCTGACCCCTGGTCTCTCCAGCCTCCTCTGTCACCACACAGGCCACGCTCGAGATTACTGGAACTTCCCTGAACTGTCATGTTCTCCCTCTTGCCTCCAGGCTGTGCACAGATGACTTGCTGGAAGGCCTTCACCCTCCTGGCTGGCGCCTGGACCGGGCCTATTCCTCCTCCAGGAAGTCTTCCTTGATGACCCAAGGCTGCCCCTCCTGGGCATTCCTACAATACTCTGGACTTTCCTAATTGCAGAGCTGTCACAGCCTTTTGTCCGTTCTGGCCTGCCTTCTTCATGATGGTACAAGAACTGGGTCTCGGGTCTCCAATAGCTGGCCCAGGGCCTGGCCCACTGTGGAAGCTTACTAAAAATGTGTTGAATGAATGGGCTAGTTGTGTGAACTGAGCTAGGATGAGTTGCCAGTGGTCTAATTTGTTCAGAGAAACAATGTCTTGTTCCTTTTTTAATGACCTTTCTGGGCACTTGTTCTGGGGAAGAAAGGCAGAATGTTGGGATGGATCAGAACTACTTAGAGGGCTTTATATAATGCAATTGCCAATCTTCCCGGAGGCCATGTTGTCTGAGTTAAGCAGGGATGAGGGTGGGGAAAGGTTGGCATGTACATTTTGAGAAGCTCCCTGGGAAATGCTGACCCTCTCCATCCCCCGGCCACTCAGAAACCACTGTTGAAGACCGAGTTTGGGGCCACCTTCAGATAATAACAACCATCCCTGGAGCTAAAACTGAGGTCTACCAGAGTCTGAAACTGCTGTACTTGACCTCCACACGGTGCTGCCCTCACCATGACCACCACTGCCACCCCTACCTGCATGATCCGAACCACTACTAACTACCATCTCAGCTGTTCACCACCATCACCTCACAGCCCCCTCAGCCACTCCCTCAGCACAGCTAAGTTTCAGGAAACCACCTTCCTCTCCATCAGAGTCTGGCCATTCTATGAGAGTCATGCTTTTGCAACCACTACCCATAAGCAGGTTGTGCCCTGACGTCCCTGAGATTCATCTTTGCTCCAGAGATCAATGTCTTTGATCACTGCCATGCCTTAGAGTGGGATTCCCACTCTAAGATCCATCTCTTGTGTGTGTGTGTGTGTGTGTGTGTGTGTGTGAGAGAGAGAGAGAGAGAGTGTGTGTGTGTGTGTGTGTGTGTGAGAGAGAGAGACAGAGTGTGTGTGTGTGTGTGTGTGTGTGAGAGAGAGAGAGAGACAGAGTGTGTGTGTGTGTGTGTGTGTGTGTGTGTGTGTGTTTCTGAGAGAGGGTCTTTAACTTCCATCAGATTCTTGCAGGATCTTCAAGCCTCTGCATATGTGCCCACTTCACCCCTTGGACAACTGTTCATCTGTCAAAATGCAATTCAGACATAGATGGCTGTAGACACTTTCCCACCTGCAGCATAACCTTTCTCAAGTTCTAGATCTTTTTTTTTTTTAATTTTTTTTATTGTTTTTGACAGAGAGAGAGGGAGTGAGAGAGATACAGAGACAGAGAGAGAACTGAACTGGGGGAACTCCCCAGTTCAGCATATGGATCCGCACGGGCCGGGGCCGGGGCCGGGATTTGATCCTCGGTCCCTGGTGCTGCAAAGTGAGCGCTCGACCCACTGAGCCATCCCGGCTTCCCCTAGATCTTTTTTATTAAAGCTCAGGGTTTTTTTTAAAGATTTCCACATAGTTTCATTCCACAGGTGGGTGTGGGGCTGCACAGGGCAGGAACTGGGCTGGGGTCTCACCCCGGTGAGAACCGAACTGGGGGCACTCCCCAGTTCAGCATATGGGTCCGCACGGGCCGGGGCCGGGATTCGATCCTCAGTCCCCAGGGCTACAAATTGAGTGCTTAACCTACTGAACCATCCTGGCTTCCCCATAGTTGTTTGTTTTTTTTTATTTTAATTTTGTTGTTTTGGCAGAGACAGAGAGAGGCAGACTGGGATTCAATCCTTAGTCCCCAGGGTTACAAAGTGAGCGCTAAACTCACTGAGTCATCCTAGCTTCCTGCAAGCTCTATATCTTTAGTGGGTGAATTTTCCATGACCTGCCTTCTCTACTCCATTGTCAGCTCCCCAAGAGTAGGGGTCACAACTCTTCACCCTTATTTTCTAGAATTGCACTAACTATAGCACACCCTCATATAAAGTTCCCTATAACCAGACCCTTTGTCTCTTCTGTTACCCTGTTTCAGAAATTACTTCTCTCTTTCAAGTTTACCCAAATGGACTAGAAGACAAGCCCTTCCTTACACCAAGGTGAGACCTCAGTCCTCAGCTCCTCAGATCCTTGGCACTTCACTGCGCAAAGGCCCAGCGCCTTGCCTTGATGACAGTGATGACCTGGACTGATGGGTTGTTCTACATTGGCCATCCCGCTGTCTGTTCCAGTCATGCCCAAATGTCCAAGCAAGACTTCTAGATGTCTTCAAGTTCCAAGTGTTCAGGGGACTCACTGCACATCGCCCCCACCTAGCTGCATCCTACTCCCCTCCCTAATTCATCATCCTAGAGAATTGCCAGTTATTTTATTCCTCTGGAGTGATGCCCTATACACCCTCTTACTACCCAGAATACCACGTGAATACTGTCCCAGCTGCAATGCCCCTGCCCCAGAATACCTCATTCTATATAGCTCTGCCCACCCTCCTTCCACATTCATGCATGAGTCTCCTTTGCCAAGAAGCTCTCTTTGACCAAATTCAGTCTTGCTACCCCAAAGTTCTCTCCCTCCCTGCTCCCAGCTTTAAACAAATTCTTCTGGATGGGGTTTTGCTCCCCATCAGAGAACATAATTCCTGTCCTCAGGCAGACTTCTTCCCATCCTTAGGTCATGGACTGAAATGGGAACAGGGATGGTCAGTAGAGAGCTTGTGGGGGTCCACAGAACAGAGTGAGACCCCAGAGTCTGAGCTCTGGGCAATGTTCTCAGGGAATGGTGAGGCTGCCTGGAGCCACAAAGGGCGATTATCATAGTGCTCCAAGAATTCAAGTGTTAGGAAGCCGGATGGCTCAGTGGGTTAAGTGCTCACTTTGCAGCCCTGGGATCTGAGGATCAAATCCTGGCCCTGGCCTGTGAGGACCCATATGCTAAACTGGGGTTGGCCCACAGTTAGGTTCTTGCCGGGTTAAATTTCCCATGCGGGAGGCTCCTGGTTTGGTTTATGCACTGTGCGGCCCCCTCCCACCTGTGTGGAATGAAAACATGTTGAAAACTGATGACACAACTATGGAGACTGCTCTAGGCTCTCCCCCTTCTCTCTGTCAAAAACAATAAAATAAACCTTTAAAAAAGAAAAAAAGATTTCAAGTGGTTATTTTCAAATAGTCCCCTGAGGCAACAGAAGACAGCACTGGGCTCCCAGGACTTGCCCAACAGTGGGCCCAGCAGGGGCTCCCCACCTCATATGGGGCACAGAGTGGAGTTGGGGACTGAGGTCAGGTTGAGAGCAGAGCGGTCCATAGTCTACAACTCTGCAGTCAGTTCCAGGGGGAAATTGGGCCACCCCCAGGCTCCTGGCTTATCAGAGCTCGAAGGAAAGTTAATGACTGCCTGTCTCCTCAGTGGTTCCTGGGGCTGCAAAAGGCAGGTTCTCAGGCTATTCGTTAAAATTCATCTGGTGCAGCAGGCTCTGAACATTCCCTGACATGAGGCTGCAATCGAGTGCCTCGGCCATAAAGAGCCTCTGCTTTTTTCTGGGATTCTAGCCATTGGAGTGGCACTGTTTGCTATCTGCTGCAGATCTGAGTCTGCTCCACACATCTGCTAACAAGAAAAGGGGAAACAAATTAATCATTGCTTATATGCGGACTGCTCAGTCGGCAACATTTTTCAAAGCTTGACCTCCATGGCAGTGGTGGGAATGGGGATAGATAACAGACGGTGTCTTTTCGTGGTGAACAGGTAGGAAACTATTAACCACTCCAACCCTGCAGTGGATGCAACCAAGCTCCAGAGAAGGAAAGAGATTTTTCCAAGGTTGCACAGCAAACTGTACACAGATACCAAATTTGAATGCCAAGTGTCCAACTCCTAGATGAGAGCATTTTGCACCAGGCCACTTACCTTCCTCACCCTCCCAGGGACCACAGAGTCTCTCATTTATTCCATTTTACATTTGTGAGTCCCTATTCCTCATGAGAGCCAGTCTTTCAAACTCCTTTTTACCTTCCCTCTTCAGAGCCTTTGACCAATCTATTTGCTCAAATGCCAAGAGAATCCATACTATGTGATTCCATGTATTTGTAAAATACAAAACCAAATGAAACTGATCTATGCTGTCACAAGCCAGTGGTTATCCTTGGGGGAGGTGGTGACTCGGAGGGGAATGAGAAGAGTTGTAGGGTGCTGGTCACGTTCTGTTTCTTGATCCGAGTTCTGGTTATATGTGTGTTTAGTCAACAAAAATGTCTCGGATTGTATATACTAATGACACATGCATCCTACTGTATGTTTGCAATATACCCATTAAAAATGTTTTGTTTTGTTTTTTTGTTTTAACGAGAGAGAGAGAGAAAGAGAGAGAGAGAGAGACAGAGAGAGAGAGAGAGAGAGAGAGAGAGAGAGAGAGACCAAGACAGACAGAGAGAAGGGGGAGGACCCAGAACAGTCTCCATAGTTGCACATATTGGTTTTCCACATAGTTTCATTCCACAGGTGGGCACGGGGCTGCACAGGGCAGGAACTTGGCTGGAGTCTTACCCTGGTGAGAACCAAACTGAGGGCACTCTCCAGTTCAGCATATGGGTCCACACGGGCCAGGATTCGATCCTCATATGGGTCCCCAGGGCTGCAAAGTGAGCACTTAACCCACTGAGCCATCCCGGCTTGCCCTTAAAAATGTTTAAAGGTACATGATCAATAAAAGCTTGTCACTGATTTATGGTCAGTGGTCTGCAGTGCTGTGGATGCTCTTCTTGTCCCTACCTCTTAGCTGGTTAGCCAAAGGCCTCAGCAAGGGCAGGAGCTTCATCAGGACCAATAACCTCTGGCCTGGTTCACGCCCAGCCTCCTGGGATTAATGCCACAGTTTGCAGTGAGGAAGGA
Organism: Craseonycteris thonglongyai; assembly: GCA_004027555.1. Lineage (NCBI taxonomy): Eukaryota > Metazoa > Chordata > Mammalia > Chiroptera > Craseonycteridae > Craseonycteris > Craseonycteris thonglongyai. The sequence continues at coordinate 8,340 of PVKE010016587.1, read as the reverse complement.
CCTTGAGAGGAATGCTTAGCCTGGTGACAAAAAGAGGGCCTGCATCAATGAGGAGGAAGGCAGGGGATGGTAGATATTAAATGTCCTCTCGAGAAAAAGACAGCTAGTACCCAGAGCCTGGTGGGACTGTGAGCTATGGGCTGACTCAGGTGGACACAGTGACATCATCTTCCAGGTAGTTTCCATCAGGCCCAGTTCTTGAGAGAAGGATACATTTGAGCACATGAATATGTATTGGTACAAGTGTGCACCTGGAAACACACCTTCGTCCTAGCTGGTCCATCTGCCCAGAACACCTTGCCCACCCTGCCTCAAACCCGCCAGTCTTTGTTTCTACCTGGCAACATCTTAGGTAGGCTTCCAGGCTCAGTTCAAAAGTATCATGTGGCCTGATACCTCTCTGCCTCCCAGGCAGAATTACTCCTGCCGTCCTGCTCTGGGCCTACTTGCATGACCTTGCACTTGGCCTCAGTCAGAAGAGTGCTGTATGTGCTATCTCCATGCCTGGACTAAGAGCAGGAACTCAAACCACAGCTCTCCTTGGATTGTTTAAGGGACAATGTTCATGGACTCTGGGATTAGTGTTAATTCCTAAAGATAATGAAAATCATTAGCAAACTAATTAAGAGCCCTGTTAGGAATGCTAATTCAAAGGCTAATAATCTTTTAGTTTAAACAAGGTCTGATGCTTTCATAAGTCCTGTCAGTTATTGTTTATAAGTATTGATTGAGGCTGTGCTCTGGCTACAGAATGAGTATATAATTCACACATAATTCCTCAAGTAATTCAGGCACATTTTCTCTTATTAACAAGCATTATAATGACTATAGAAGACTAAGGAGACCTCAGGTGAAACATGACTACACTTGTCAATGACAGTATAGACATGAATTTCGTGAATGCATTTCCTTAGCCCTTTTTTTGTTAAGAATGTTTGCCCAAGTTCTGATCAGAATATGAACTCTATGAGTGACTCAATAGCATTCATTTACTGAACCACTCACTCATTCAGCACATATTCAGCCCCACCATAGTCCTAGGCATCCTGCCAGAAGCCGTGGGAAATACTCTCAAGTAAATAAGACACAGTTTCTGCCCTCAGAGTTTCTCTTCCAGTGAGATTGGTGATCCCAACACCCCCATGAGAATACAAGATGCTACAAGAGAAGGACCAATAAGATGTTCAGAGGAAGCCAGATCCTGAATGGGGAGTCTGGGAAAAGTTCCCTGAAGGAGGTAGCATTTGGATTGGAATGACTGGAATATGTAGAATTTTGCTCATAGTAATATAGTTTTTTCCTTCTATAAAAGTAATTCATGCTTCAGAATGGCCAAAACAAATCTTTGAAAAAAAGAAAGAAGTTGGAAGTCACATTTCCTGATTTACACTTACTACAAAGCTGCGGTGACACTCTATCAAGTATCAAGACTGCAAATATCTTCTCCCACTCAGTTTCCTTTTTACTTTATTGATGGTTTCCTTTACTGTGCAGAACCTTTTTAGTTTCATATAGCCCCATTCATTTATTTTTGCTTTTACTTCCCTTGCTTTTGAGGTCAAGGTCATAAGGATATTTGCAAACAATGCCTCTGATAAGTGGCTAATATCTAAAATATATAAAGAACTCATACAATTCAACAACAAAAAAACACAAATGATATAGTATTTTCCGGCATATAAGACAACCCCCTAATTTTACAGTTAAAGCATAGGTTTAGGCCTATATTCGCTGTATAAGACTACCCCCCACTTCCGAGGCTGTAGTCTTATACAGCGAATATAGGCCTAAACCTATGGGGTTTTTTTGTTTGTTTGTTTGTTTTTTTGTGTTTTTTTTTTAAAGATTTATTTTATTGATTTTTGACAGAGAGAAACAGAGAGACAGACAGATAGAGAGAAGGGGGAGGGCCCAGAGCAGTCTCCATAGTTGACATTAGTTTTCCATATAGTTTCACTCCACAGGTGGACACAGGGCTGCGCAGGGCATGTGGGTCCGCATGGGCCGGGGCCGGGATTCGATCCTCGGTCCCTGGGGCTTCAAAGCGAGCGCTTAACCCACTGAGCCATCCCAGCTTTCCCCTAAACCTATGTTTTAACTGTAAAATTAGGGGGTCGTCTTATACACCCGGTCGTCTTATATGCTGGAAAATACGGTAATTAACACATGGGCAGAAGACCTAAACAGACACTTCTACAAAGACATACAAATGGCCAACAGATATATGAAAAAAAGCTCACCATCACTAGCTATTAGAGAAATGCAAATTAAAACCATGATGTGATACCACCTCACACAAGTTAGAATGGCTATAATCAACAAGACAAGGGATAACAAGTGCTGGAGAGGTTGTGGAGTAAAAGGAACCCTCATACACTGCTGGTGGGAATATAAACTGGTACAACCACTATGGAAGGCAGTATGGAGAGTCCTCAAAAAGTTAGAATTGGAATTGCCACATGACCCAGCAATCCCTCTACTGGGTATCTACCCAGACAACCTGAAAACCTTAATTCACAAAAACGTATGTGCCCCAGTGTTCATCGCAGCATGGTGGCCATGTCATGAAAACAACCAAAGTGTCCTTTGATAGATGACTGGATAAAGAAGTTGTGGTACATTTACACAATGGAATACTACTCAGCAATAAGAAAAGATGAAATACAGCCATTTGTGACAACATGGATGGACCTTGAAACCCTCTTACTAAGTGAAATAAGTCAGACTGAAAGAATCAAGAAACATATGACCTCACTTATAGGAGGAATATAAAACTGAAAGTAACAAAGAAACAAAAACTCATGGACACAGTCAATAGTTTAGTGGTTACCTGAGGGTAAGGGGGGAGGTGGGTAGTGGGGAGTCGGGCGGGGGCATGAAATATATGGTGAGGGAAAGAGCTGACTCTGGGTGGTGAGCATATAATTCAATGCACAGACAATGTAATGTAGAATTGTACACCTGGAACCTATGCAATTTTTACCAACAAATGTCACTCTAACAAATTTAACAACAACAACAAAAAAGACTATGTGGTAGCATAAGAATAGATATAACAGATCAGTGGAATAGACTTGATTGTCCAGAAATAAACCTATATAAGAAGGGGGCCCTCCTCTTCCGGAGGGCGGGCCCCTTCTAGTACAAGCTTTATCCACTAGGAGAATGTTCTAAGAACCCACCTGCATCAGTATTCCAGCTAGCATTGTGAGAGGCTGCATTTGGCTTCAGTGAATTTTATTATTTTGGAGATTCTTTCAATGCATCTGCCCATTTCATGATGGGTGGTTTACATGAACAACATGCAGCATGACAATGCACCTGATCACACCATGCTGAGTGCTCAGTAGTTTTTGACCCAAAATGGCATGACCCCTATGTCTCACCCTTCCTATTCACCTGATCTCACCTCAAGCAACTGTTTTTTGTTTCCCTGGGTGAAAAAAATCCTCAAAGGATAAATATTTTTGCAGTGTGGAAGAGGTGAAATGAAAAAACGGCAGAAGCACTAAAAGGCATCAAAACCAATGAGTTCAAAAACAGTTCTGAGCAGTAGAAAAAGCATCTCAATAGGTGTATTGCATCAAATGGAGAGTACTTGGAAGGTGACAAGTTTAAACATATAAAAATAAATACACAATTTTTTATAAATCCAGTTTTTTGGGGTCCCCCCTTGTATTTATAGGTAATTGATTTTTGGCAAAGATGCCAGCACAATTCAATGAATAAATAATAATCTTTTCCACATGTGATGTTAGGACAACTGGCTATCTACATACAACAGGATAAATTTGGACCCCTATACTAAAATTAAATAATAGTGTTCACAGAACTAAATGCATGAGGTAAAACTATAAAACTCTCAGAAGAAAGCACAAGAGTCTCTTTGACCTTGGATTAATATGATATTTTCTTAGATATGACATCTAGAGCTCAAGCAACCAAAAAAAGTAGAAATTATCAAAATTAAATATTTCATGCTTCAAAGGACACCATGAAGAAAATGAAAAAACAGAAGATCCAAGATGGCAGAGTAGATAAACACTGTGCTTGCCTCTTCCTGTGAGCATACTAAAATTACAACGAAATTATAGAACAACCAACCTGGAGAACCTCTAATGTCTAACTAAACAGAAGTTTTATAACTAAGGGTATAAAGAAGAAGCCATGCCAAGACTGTAGGAGGGTTGGAGACCTGAAACTGGCTGGCCCTAAACCTCCATGTGGTGGTTGAGAATCAGGAAGGATACCTTGGCCCTGGAGGTTTCCCTTGGAGGAGCAGGAGACCCCAGGCCCCACACCACACTCCCCAGCCCAGAGTACTGGTGCTGGGAAGAGGGGCCCCCACAATATCTGGCTATAAAAAGAAAAGTGGGAATTCTAACCACGTGAGTGGGATGGAAGGCTGCAGAAAACACAAATTTCTTCTTTTTTTTTTTACTTTTTATAATTATTTATTTATTTATTTTATTTTTTATTGTTTTTGACACACAGAGAGAGAGAGAGAGATACAGAGACAGAGACTGAGGGAGAACTGAACTGGGGGAACTCCCCAGTTCAGCATATGGGTCCGCACGGGCCGGGGCTGGGATTCGATCCTCGGTCCCCAGGGCTGCAAAGTGAGCGCTTAACCCACTGAGCCATCCCGGCTTCCCCACAAATTTCTTCTTAAAGGGTTCATGCACAAATTCACTCAATAGCAGGCACTCATCCTAGGCTCTGGTGGAGGGACAGTGACTCGGGAAGCATTGAAGACATACAGGGAGATACTGAATTATTTAGCTTCAATGTGAGGACTATAGGGACTGTCACCATTTTCCCAGTGTGTAGGATGACCAGATGTACTATTTGAAATGGGACAGAAAACAATGGTACTGTCCCATTTCAAACAGTATGTATGATCAACCGATTCTGAATTTAGTCCAGTGAGACTAGGGTGACCATATGTATTGTTTGAGACAGAACAGTACCATTGTTTTCTGTCCCATTTAAAACAGTATGTCTTGTTAGTCTACTTTGTGAGGTCCTTCTTCTGTGCCAGCAGGCGGGCACCATCTTTCCTGTGTTGTGCCCTCCCCCATGCCCATGACCAAATCTGATTTGGAGGGAAGCCAGGATGACTCTGTGGGTTGAGCACTCACCTTGCAGCCCTGGGATCCGAGGATCGAGTCCTGGCCCTGGCCATGTGAATCCATATGCTGAACTGGGGTGTGCTTTCCATGTGAGAGGCCCCCAGTTCGATTACTGCCCAGGGTGAGCTTCCCATGTGGGAGGCACCCAACCCGGTTTCCACCCTGCATGGCCAACACCCATCTGTGTGGAATGAAACCATGTAAAAAACTAATGACGTGCAACTATGGAGACTGCTCTGGGTCCTCCTTCTCCTCTCTCTCTCTCTCTCTCTCTCTCTCTCAAAGCAATAAAATAAATCTTTAAAAACAAAACACAATAACAGGTGTTGACAAGGATGTGAAAAAATCAAAACCCTCACACATTGCTGGTTACAATGTAAAATTGTGCAGTTGCACTGTGGTGGATCCTCAAAAAGTAAACATAGAATTATCATATAGGGGGGCAGTGTGCCAGGATAGCTCAGTGGTTGAGTGCTTGCCTCACGATCATGAGGTCAGGGATTCGATTCCTGGCCCAACATGAGTGAACCTTAAAGACATTATGCTAAGTGAAATAAGCCAATCACAAAAGAACACATGTTTTATGATTCCACTGATATGAATTACCCTGACTAGGCAAATCCACAGAGACAGTAAGTACACTGGTGGTTGCCACGAACAGGGAGAAGGTGAATGGGGAGGGACTGCTAATGGGTGTGGGGTTTCCTTTTAGGGTGATGAAAATGTTGTAGAATTAGATACTGGTGATAATGGCACAACCTTGTGAATATACTAAAACACACTGAATTGTATAGTTTAACAGGGTAGGGGAAGCCGGGATGGCTCAGTGGGTCAAGCGCTCACTTTGCAGCCCCAGGGTCTGAGGATCAAATCCCGGCCCCAGCCTGTGCAGGCCCATATGCTGAACTGGGGAGTGCTTCCTATGTAGGAGTCCCCAGTTCGGTTCTCTCCTCCCCTCACCCCTCACCCTCAGTTCAGCCTCTGGCTCGAGGGGGCGTGCCTCCCAAGTGGGAGGCTCCCAACCCAGATCCTGACCTGTGTGGCCCCCTCCCACCTGTGTGGAATGGAACCATGATGAAAAAAAAAAATGATGACATACAACTATGGAGAAAGCTCTGGGCCCTCCCCCTTCTCTCTGTCTCTCTGTCTCTCTCTGTTTCTGACAAAAACAATAAAATAAATTAAAAAGAAAAAAGAAAAAGAATAAAATTTACAAAAGTACAGTGTATGGCTATGGGAACACTTTGCTAAGGTCTCTTCTGAGGTCCTAGAAGGGCCCATGCAAGTGAGGGGCCCTGAAGCGTCATAGTAAGTCTACCTCTACTCCTATATGTGGAAGATTTGCTACCTGAGTGGTGGGCTGGGCTGGCCAGCCACTTAGGTCCCTTCTGAAACTAAGATTTTGCGATTTGTGTGTCCTAAGGTCTATGTAGCAGCACCGCACTTAGAACCAGGAGGTGTCCTGCTCTGCCACAGCTCTTTAGAGGGCCCAGCATATGACATATACTCACAAAATAGATTTATTAAGAACCACACGGGGGGATGTGAGGATGGCTCAGTGAGTTGAGCATTCACCTTGCAGCCCCAGGGTCTGAGGAACGAATCCTGGCCCAGGCCCGTGTGGATCCATATGTTGAGCTGGGGTGTGGTCCCCAGTTCAGTTCTTGCTGGGTCAAGCTTCCTGTGTGGGAGGCCCCCAGTTCAGCTCCCACCCCAGGCGTGCTTCCCATATAGGAGACCCCCAGCTTGTAGGGGTGTGCCTGCCATGTGGGAGGCCCCGGGCCCGGTTCCTGCCCTGCATGGCCCCACACCCACTTGTGGAATGAAATGTATCGGAAACTAATGTAAAGCTATGGAGACTTCTCTGGGTCCTCCCCCTTCTCTCTGTCTCTCTCTGTCAAAAACAAACAAACAAACAAAAAACCCACTTGGACACCTCCTATACTCAGGCTACAGCAAAGCTGGTAACCTAAGCATCCATTCTCATGACTAACATTCAGGCCTTAGGGAAATGCTTCTCCATGTCACTCACTGTGCCCTTGAAGCAAAAAGCTACTGAATCCTAATGCTAGGGAGGTGTGTGAGAGGCAGACATTGTTTTTGGAAAGGAGTGAAGTAAGAATTTGAGAGTAAAAGTGCTTACAAAGATTCATGAACTCGTGCAATTCTTCCCCTCAGAGAGCAGGAATGTAATGGACCTCTACCTAACAACGCCTTGCATCCCAGAGATGCCAAGCGTCTCCTTTCTTGCTTCTTTTCATGTTCCAGTTTGTGTTTCCAAATGTACTCATGAGTTAGCGTAGTAGTCACAAAGTTGCACATGACAGTTGAGGAATGTTTTGTAAGACTAATTCTTTTTCTTAAGATTTATCTTATTGTTTTGACAGAGACAGAGAGAAGGGGAGGGAGGGGAGGGAGGGGAGGGAGGGCCCAGAGCAGTCTCCATAGTTGTATGCCATCAGTTTTCGACATGGTTTCATTCCACACAGGTGGGGGGGGGGGGGGGGGGGGGGGGGGGGGGGGGGGGGGGGGGGGGGGGGGGGGGGGGGGGGGGCTGTGCAGGACAGGAACTGGACTGGGGGCCTCCGCCATGGGAAGCACACCCCAGTTCAGCATATGGGTCCGCACAGGCCGGAGCCGGGATTCAATCAGTCCCCAGGGCTGCAAAGCCAGTGCTTAACCCACTGAGCCATCCCGGCTTCCCAAGACTAATTCTTATAACTCTTATATTTTTATATTTATAGGCCTAGACATCACATGTAGGAAGCACAATACCAATTCTTTACACTTCTATACAACACCGGTTCTCAAAGTGTAGTCTGGGAATTCCTGGGCACCCTGAACCTGTCTAGAGGGTCCATGAGGTCAAGTTCGTTTCAGAATACCACAAAGACATTGTTTGCCTTATTCACATCAATTCTTCCACGAGTGCAGTGTTTTTCCGAGGCTCTGACATCTAACGAAATGTGTGCTGGTGTGTTGTGTTTTAAAAGTTACCAGTTTTAGGGGAAAGCCGGGACGGCTCAGCAGGTTGAGCGCTCGCTTTGAGGCCACGAGGACCGGGGATCGAATCCCGGCTCCGGCCCAGGCAGGACCCACATGCTGAACTGGGGAGTTCCCACAGTTCGGTTCTCTAGCTGTCTCTGTCTCTGTCTCTCTCTCTATCTGTCAAAAGTAAAATAGAAATAAATATGCACTGAAGATAAAA
>PVKE010016586.1:15727-31914 GCA_004027555.1 Craseonycteris thonglongyai | reverse complement strand
GAGTCAGCTCTGGGCCCTCCCCCTTCTCTCTCTCTCTCTCTCTCTCTCTCTCTCTCTCTCTCTCTCTCCTCTCAAACACTAAAATAAATCTTTCGGAGGCGGGGGAAGAAGGTTATTTATAGGCTGTTTAACTGATTTTGTAATCAGTAATGGGGGAAAATAATAATAATCACCAAAATGAGTAGCTGCAACTCCTCATGAAAATAATTTTTTTTTTTTTACATAGGCATTATAAAAATAGGCATTGGTAGCCAAAGGCTAAGTCAAACCCTAAAAAAATGTAGCAGACACTTTGTCCTGAACCCTAAGGAACCCTAAGTGCCTAAGAAATAATTGAATTGTTAATATCCTTGCAGTTTTATTTGCATTGATACATTTTACTATTCTACTTTTTATAAATTTCATGTCTATCCGTGATTCCCTAGATTCAAAATGAGATTGTCATTATCTATGATATAATTTTGAGCAAGGGGAAGCCGGGATGGCTCAGTGGATTAAGCACTCACTTTGCAGCTCCAGGAACCAAGGATCGAATCCTTGCCCCAGCCTGTGTGGACCTATATGCCAAACTGGGGAGTGCCGCCAGTTCGGTTCTTACTGGGGTGAGACCCCAGCCCAGTTCCTGCCCTGTGCAGCCCCGCACCCACATGTGGAATGAAACTATGTGGAAAAACCAATAATTTGCAACTATGGAGACTGTTCTGGGCCTTCCCCCTTTTTTCTAGCTCTGTCTCTGTATCTCTCTCTGTCTTTGTCAAAAACAATAAAAATAAATCTTTAAATTTGAGCAAGTCAGTCTCTCTCTAGGTCTCAATTTTATCATCAAAGAATGGAGTTGGGTTAGAAGATCTTTAAGATCCCTTCTAGCTTTAGGTTATATCCCACAATTCTAGGTGCTGGTGTGGTCAAACATTATTTTTCTATTAATAAATGTACTAGCACGAAGCATAGGACCTAAATTTTATGAAGTAAATAGTCACAGGTGAGTGAATAGCAGCTTTCAATGGAAGGAAGTAAAATATCTGGTAAAAATGAGATGATCTAGGTACATTTAGTAAGCCATAGAATTAAAAATGTTTTTTCAACTTTACTGTAATAAGTGCTTGCTATAATAAGTACAACATTGTAGAAGTTTATAAAAATAAACAAAACAAAACAAAAAACAACCAGCTCTCGGCCCTATTTATCTCCCAAAGTAACAAATTTTAAATTTTGGTGTGTAAACATCCATTTCTTTCTCTATACTCATACAAAAATAAGTAGGTTTTACTTTATAAAACCTTCAAAGTGTATTGGTTAGGTAGTATTATGTCTATTTTAGCTTGTTTAGGGTCACATCACTAGTACATTGGGGAGGCAAGGTTCAGATCCAGCTACAGCAAAGCCACGATAATTTTACTAAAACATATTAACTTCAGGGGAGAGCCCATTAGTTTCAATGCTTATTATTGCCAGTCCAATAATTTTGCATTGACACTATATTCATGGTCAATTTCTTTTAAAAACAAAATAAGTCAGAGGAAATGAAATTGTGTTCAATTTAAATAAGCATAATTTACAAAACAGATGAACCCCAGGTAAACTTTGAGAGCGTTTCCAACCGAAACCAATCATGTTCAGGGAGCAGCTCATCTTTAAGGCACAGTGTTGTCTAAAACGTGGCTCTCTGGGTGGTCCTTTGTGGCTGGGCTGGACTGCTCCTGCCTCTGGACATGTCTACCCTGCTCACTCCCTCTTCTCTGCAAACTGCAGCTGATTTGAATTATCTGAGAAATTGACTCAGCCTTTCATTCCATGGTACACATACAGATCAAGCCAAAGATCGTGCTCATAGACTGGAGAAAACAAGACTTTGGTACAGGCTACTAATTTCCCTCTGAGGGAATTTACAATACCAATTACAATAGCTTATTTTTTCATGGACACAGCATGGTAAGACACTGATAGGAGCAACCCTCCCACTCCATCGTCCCTTTGTGCTGTATAGAGAGAGGTAGTTAATGAATGTCTTTTGGAGAAGTCAAGTTGAAAATGTGATCTTCTGGCCTTAGTTAAGGAATTATATTGAACCTGATCAGAGAGGTTGTGTATTAAATATATATATATATAGAGAGAGAGAGAGAGAAGAATCACTAAAAATACAAAGAAAAAAAAAATTGTGTCTTACAAAAAGGCCATAAAATTAATTACCATCTAGAGTTTCTCCTTCATTTCTCAAAGTCATTCAAGAGGTGATCTGATTCAGAGATAATAAGGGCCTTTGTAGAATGTTCTGCTGAATTGCTCTCATTGTTCGCACTGATTGTGTACACACGTGTGTTTGTGTGCAGAAGTGTATATTCATGTTTGCCAGGTCTCCATCCAAAAGGTTTACACAATGACAAAGTCCTGCTACAACACTGAAAATACACTAACTGAGGAGACAAAAGATCACTATAATAAGGACAGTCAGGTCAAAAGGAAACAAAAGAATATATTTTCCTTGAACAGCCTTTGCAGGTTATAAAGCCTTTGTATGATTTAAACAAGGGAACAGAAATGAATGCATAAATGTGCAATCTAGAAGAGCTGTAAAATTCACTGTTTATGTTGAATGAATTATCACTAATATTCAAATGAGTCATTATTAAAAAATTGATTTGTCCCCTTAGGCTGCATGTTGTCACATTGCCACAAGAAAGAGAATTTCTCTATGCCTTTGTGTTGAAGAGGCTATGCCATAAATATGTTTGGTAGCATTTTATTATATAGAACTGAAGAGAGGAAAAAACAAAGAAAGGTGTGTGTGTGTGTGTGTGTGTGTGTGTGCGTGCGTGCACGCGTGGGCAGACACGTATGTGAGTGCTTGTGTGCGGGTGAGTCAACCTGGTAAAAAACAAGTAACACAGAGATATAGGGAGGCAGTATGAATTTTTAATCAGCTGCTACAGCTTCTTTTGAACTGAGGGACTAACTGCATTTCATAACTCTTATCTAAAATGTTTCAGGTAATAGAAATAAATAAAAGTCAAGTTTATTTGGTGATCTTGCTTAAACCATATGCCTGGAGTAAAGTTGAATGCCTTAAATATGAATTAAATATTGAAATTCAATTGAATGTACCAAAACTGTTGCAAGTCTTTTTATTGGTTTGCTTTCTTTCTTTTAAGTGTAATGACTAATACATACTTGACATTCAATAAATAGTGTCAAATAAGCTAACACTGGAAATAGGTTTTGACCTTCTTGCCAATTAGAACACAGTTGACAAATACTGGCTCTACAAGGAAGCTGTATATTTCTAAATTGCATGACTATTTTTTAACATAATGAGAATGGAAACAGATTGCAGCTATGCAGTACAGTACTTAGTCTCATGTACAAAAGGGAGGACAAGCCATTGCTGTTTGCATCTTTCCTGCAAAACGCCATGAATCCATCTGGTATTGATTCTTTTTGTTTGTACATAATTGTCTCAAAGAAAAAATATAATATAAACTGATATTTTAGGTTTGGTTTTACTTTTGTAACTTTTTCTTTGGTATATGTATGCATTAAAGGAGAAGAAATCTAACTTGGTTAAACCAAAGGTTCTAACTGGAAAAAAAAAGAAAAAGAAAAAAAAAGGAGGAGGGTGTCTTTTGTTTGTATAAAAACAAACCCAGATTCCCCGAAGGGCTTTCCCAATTCCTAATCACATACATCACTCCCATGGTGGCTGGAGTTTTAAACATATGATCAAGTCATCCTTGCCAGAGAGAAATGTAAAACATTTCTCATGATGTGGTCTATTTTTGTTCCTTTCTCCTTAGGGACATTTGTCACTAGACGGATATTTTACTGTTTATTATCTTCTGCGTCTTCCAGGTTGCTATAGAAAAAAAAAAATTGCATTCCATTTAACAACTAAATGTATCACACAAAAACACTTGAATCTATGGAAAATAAGCTTCATAAAAAAGTATTGCAGACTTTTGCTTTAGTAAAACCAAAATGTAGTTATTTATTGTTTTGCAAGACCCTTTCACATATAATTGCCTTATGAGGTAAATGGAATGCATTTTAACAGATGCAGAAACTGAGGCTCAGTGAACTGAAGGGACTTGTTCAATGTCACACAATTAGAGGAGGGAGGTTAGTAACCAGATCTTCCATATCAACTTACACTCTGTCCACTATATATATATACACATATACATACACACACACACACACACACACACCCAGAATCAGTTCACTTTCCATCACTAGATTTTTTTTTTTTAAATCAGGTCTATTGTACTATACACACACATACAGTATTGGTAATTAGTCTTACTTATATTTTATGTTATATTCAAACAATATTGATGGGAGGAGAAGTGAATATACTATTTTAAAAAAGCAAATAGAGGTTCAAGGTATTATTTTTCACATTAAAGTTTTCCATAGAAGCGATGTGTCATCCCAGGGTAACAATGCCATTAAGGCTTAAAAAAAAAAATGGTGAGGAGCAAGAGTCTTTGTTCTTACTAGAGCTCAGCACATTGGTTATGATGGTAGTTCACTTTGTTTAAGAATCTCAAAGGTATTTAGTCATTCCTACAAATGGTCTGCTGCCGGGGTCATTGATGTTAGCTCTGCATAGTTTTTTAGTTTATTTGAAAACCATTCATCGAGTACCTCGTGTGGCCTGGTCACTCCACTATGTGTGGGGGCGACAGAATAAGTAAGGATGTTTAATGAGAATAGGAGGCGAGTCAATACATTAATTAAATTAAATGTGCAAACACAATGTTGTCAGAGTCCGGGGGTTATTTTCTCTTTTGCTGTCAGCAGTAGTCTGTGTTCCCTTGTGTTAACAAACCTGGCCGAGGAGACATTTAGTAAATAGCAGTCACTCTGGTCCTATCTGCTGGCAGCTTTATTTATGAAAATAGAGGTGAGAGGAAGATGAGAGATGCCTGCTTGTCCCCGAATAGCCAACACAGTGTACTTACACATTTCTCTATTATTGCAATGACCAAAATATAGTCCAAAATAATAGGCCCTATGCTTCTCCTCTTTCATCTGGGCCATCTCTATTCATGCTTTAACACTCTGTACTAACATTATTCCTTTGAGAAAAACTTCCTGGGCCTCCTCCACCCACTCTAAGCTACTCTGCCACGCCTCTAAGCCAAGGTGAGGCTAATGCTTAATATATATATTAATATATATAGTGTTTTTTATTGTTAAATGTATTGGGGTGACATTGGTTGGTAACAATTACATAGTTTCCAGGTGTACAATTCTACATTACATTGTCTATGTATTGCATTACGTGCTCACCACCCAGAATCAGCTCTCCCTTCATCACCATATATCTGGTGCCCACTCCCAACTCCTTTCCCAGCCCTGCCCTCGCTCTTTCATATGGTTTAAGAATCTCAAAAGTATTTAATAATTCCGATAAGTGGTCTGGTGCTGGGGTCACTGATGTTAGCTCTATATAGTTTTTGTTTCTTTGAAAACCATTCATCAAGTGCCTAGCATGATAGAGATAGAGATGAAGATAGAAGATATAGCTGTAGATAAGATTAGATATAGATAGATAGAGATAGAGATATATAGATGATAGAGATAAAGATAGAGATAGATGATATAGATATAATATGTTTACACAAGGGCTGTCTGGAAAATATCTAGCCAGAAATGCCTCTATTTTTCACATTACATGGCTGGATACTTTCTGAATAGACTATATATATAGTCTATATATGTGATGCTTAAATTCACAGGACCTTCCATAGGATCTAGCATAGATAAGGTGAAGGTGGCAGCATCTCCGTGGGGTGGCATAGTAGGCAGGAGGGATAGGATTTCACTTTATCTTCACCTTCTCCTTCACAGTTTCTATTAGCCATCCCTTCTTTGCCCCCAGTAAGCACACCGTACTTAAAACCATTATGCATTCTAGGCCGATGAGGAGTCATTGGGACAAGGCCCTAGAGCCACTTCCTACCAGATGCTTAGAGAGCCCCTCCAACATACCACTCAATAAGTACCTGTGAAAATACTTTGTGAGGAGAGGCAAAATGAGAAACAGGAAAGAATTTGAATGGCCATGATTTTGTTTTTTTTAATTGTTAAATTTATTGGGGTGACATTGATTGATATCAATTACATTGTTTTCAGGTGTACAATTCTACATCACATTGTCTATACATCACATTATGTGCTCACCACCCAGAATCAGCTCACTTCCCATTACTAGATTTTTTTTTTTTTAAATCAGGTCTATTGTACTATAATGTTCATACAGCAATTTTTTTCTTTTTCAGGTATAACATTTGATGAGTTTTGACAAATGCGTAGTTATACAAGCACTACCATAATCATGATAGAGAACATTTTTATTATCCTCAAATATCTTCTTTTTAATTACCAGAATTTTAAATAAACTCTGGAAAAACTACAAAACCTTTTAATGTTGAGAATTAAAGAATGCAACTTTGTATCTTGGACAACATATCTCTGCAAAATGAATAGTTTCTTTTCCCTCAGTCATAATACCATCATTTGGTTGTTTTGTGTTTTTCTTTTGGACACCTCAAAGTGTTTACCAAATAAGTTTTTTTCCCTCTAAGAAACCTTGTTCAACTATAGAGATTTATATTCCAATTCAATGCAATCCACTCATCTCTTCCCAGTTAACCTATGTTTCTCTCCTTACCAGAGACTATCATATAAATATTTTAACAATTAGATATCTTGTTTTTAATGAGATGGCCCTTGGTTTTTACCAAGTAGGCATTGTGCCTTTTCCTAATTTATTAAGTATACTCCTTGATGGTGATTGTGAAGAGGCTCTACATCCTGAGGATTACTTGATATCTTTGGATTTAATTTGATGATAAATGGAATGACACAGCAAAAAAGTGAATGACTAAGAGAATGAATGAATGAATGAGTGAGTAAATGAATGGTTACCACCTTTTCATGGATGAGGCACCCTCTGAGAGGCACCTCATAGTCAGGTGACTGACAGAAAGCCACACCTAATGCCATAGCACTGCCTCATCAGATGCTGTTTATTTTCTTTGCTCTTTTCACCTAGTGATCAACTCTGATTTCCAAAAACCTCCATAAAACATTAATACTCAAAGGTCAAAGTGGAAAAATAGGCTGCACACAAATTAAATGGCCTTTTCAAATGCATTGAATGTGCAAAGATAACATGAGTAAGGATTTGGGAGGTAGCTTTTCACTTGATAAGAATGCTTTACTCTTCTTCAGTTCACCCTCTCCATTAAATGGATTCTTCATACCTTTTGGCAATGAGGTTTGTGTTTCTTCCTCAAACAATTTGTGTATGTTTGTTGTGTTCTTTTTCAGCAGGCTTCTTTGAACAAAAGACCCAATTGCCTTCACTGTGGCTACTGTGTTACAAGGAAGAAGAGGAAGTGAGAAGAGGGTCTACGTCGTGAGAGACAGTCCATTGCCATGCCTATGACGGCACTTTCTTTCATTTTTCTACACATTTGGATAGACCAGGAATACATTGGATTACATTTTCGTGGAGAGGCTTTTGTTCAGAAATACGTATCCAAAGAATTTCAGTGAGCATAAAATAAAAACCGGCTGCATGTTATAGGAAACAGATTGAAATGGTCCTCACGACACAAAGAAAAGAGAGAGAGAAGCTGTGAAAGTAGCCCTCCCGAGGGGAGTCTGCTTTTCAGTGCGTCCTTAGCCGGTGCCCTCTCTCCATCCGCTGCCCAGCTATTCATGCCTCCGTGTCTTCCAGCATCGCTTTCTCTCTTCCTCCTGCTTTCTGGCGCGGCGCTCCCTCCCTCGCTCTCTCCCCCCCTCCCTCAGGCGTCTGCTATTTCTTACTCCGCTCAGCTGCTTAACTACAGCTCCCACTGGAACTTGCACAATCCCAAACATCGCTCCTCTCCAGCAGCCTCCAGAAGCGCATCACCTGGAGCGCAGGGACTGGCTCGCCGCGCCCGCCGCAGGGCAGCCAGGTAGCTGGGGGCGCACCGAGGGGGGCGGGGGGCCTTCTCCGTCTCGGCCGCGGCTATTGCCACCTCGCTCGGAATCCGCTCATCCTTGGGTGCTGGTGCAGCGATGCCTGTATTTCAGAGCAACGAGGAGAAGAGCAAAGCCTCTGCCGGTGGTCACTGAAAGTGGGGAGGGGTTGCTGCAGGAGCCGCTGCTGCAGAACGTGCGAGTGAGGACCTGCACCCGGCTCGATTCTCCATCCTGCCCCGGGATCCTGCCCCGCATTAACTGCCTCCGGGAGGGGAAGCCGCGAGCCAGATGCGCTAACCAGGCGGGGGCCACCCCGGATCTGGAACTGTGAACTTCGCACCGTGGAAAATGGTAAACAAAGACATGAATGGATTCCCAGTCAAGAAATGCTCAGCCTTCCAGTTTTTTAAGAAGCGGGTAAGGACAGGTTTTGTGTCTTTGTCTGCTCTTCTCTAAGCGCGTTGGATGACTTGCCTGGGGTAAGGTCAGCCTAAGGTCCACGCCTGAAGCAAAGCCGTGCCCCTGGTGGCAGCAGTCCAGCTGGGAGCTATACCTGCCTTGATAAGAATTTGGAGGTGGCGATGCCTAGGAAGAGTTGCTTCGGGAGGAGAGAATTGGGTTGGGATGCCTTCAGGAGGGTTTGAGTTGGGAATGGAATCTCAGGCAAAGCCACAAGATGACAGGCAGTTTCAAAGCAAGTTGGCCTGGGTACAGGTATGGCTAGTAATTTGTCCGGGGCACATTCAGTAGCTTTCTCTCTTAGCTTTGAAGGGTTCAACTTTTTCTACCCCTTTCATTCACTCGCTGCATTATCATCTTCTTGGGCAGAAGCAGCCTCTGGCTTTCCAAATCCATTCAGCCAATAACTTGATGAGTCTCTATCCATGGTAAAAATAGCTGAGGACTGGAATGACCTTTTACAGCAATGATGGAATCCAGCATTTTACAGCCTCTGGTTAAAACTGCCTTAATTTTGTTTCCTGGGACCACCTATAGAGAGAGCAGTGGGTGGTCTGAATTCAAATGATATGAGGTTATGCTGCTGTTTACATTTGTCTTAAATCTCTTGCTCCTTCATTCATAGTTTTAATGTTACATGGGTTATAAATGAGCAAAAATACATATTTTTCTTTTTCTGTGTGTGTTTCATAATAAACTCAGTTCATTGTGACGGTCACATGGGCGGTCTATATAAATCAGCAAATTGATACACAAGTAGGAGGTAAGAAATTTATAACCACTCAGTGACTGATGAGTGACACTCTTCTGGAGAGTTTCTTAAGCAACAAAAGTGTCCTCGGGCCCCCAGTTGGCCCGTCCTGTTTAATACCCTGGGACAATTTCATGAAAATGTCTCTCCATTCATTCTTCCTTCATTCAGGTCCTTTCTGTATTGCGCCTGAGGCAGCCCTTCCCTTACCGGTAACTGGCCAGCAGAACACAATGAATGACAGGCTGGGCTGCACTAGCTCCCTGCACTAGATGGGCAAGCTGGGAGGGCAGGGCTTCAAGCAGCAGGCCTGGCCCAGCCAGAGGGCCAACACGAGCTTCCACTCATCTTTGACTGAGGTCTCAGGAAAGCAAAATTTTCCTTACGTCACCAGCCAGAGTATATGCATTAAAACCAAAGCAAAACCACCCTGAGGCCTGAGCCAGGCTAGTGGAGACAGCAAGCTGAATGACAGCAAGTCAGCACAACTTTGCAGAGCTGCACGTTTGTGCCTTCCCTGTAGCTCAAATATTTCTTTCCAAGGAGAGGGCTCTGTGTGAGAACTGAGTTCGTACAGCAAACAGACATTTTGCTAATAAAAACTGCTATTGCCTGTATTTCAGTACTTAAACTAATGACTCTCTTTGAATTGATTAATTTATTTGGTGGTATTGAGGGGGGAGAAGGGGATCGTTTAAAACTTTTTAGTTAGGTCTCTTTAATCAACCAAGTGGCTGTCAAGCAGATTTTTTTTTAAGATTTTTTTTTTTTTTTTTTTGATAGAGAGAGAGACAGACAGAGAGAGACAGAGAGAAGGGGGAGGGCCCAGAGCAGTCTCCATAGTTGACAGCGTTAGTTTTCCATATAGTTTCACTCCACAGGTGGGCACTGGGCTGCGCAGGGCAGGAACTGGGCCAGGAGCCTCCCGCATAGGCCCCAGCAAGAACTGAACTGGGGGCACACCCCAGTTCAGCATATGGGTCCACATGGATCAGAGCCGAGATTGATCCTAGGGTCTCTGGGGCTGCAAAATGAGTGCTTAACCCTCTGAGCCATCCCAGCTTCCCCCAGATTTTTTTTTTTAAGTTGTCTCTGATTTTCTTTGTTACTGAAATGTGCTAATAGGTGTACTAGTTGACCATCTAGTTTCTTTTTGCTTAAAAGCATAATTTACCAAGAGCCATCGTTCAGTTGGTGCCTCTGTCAACCTTGAATTCCTCAAAGAACTAGCCAGGGTACTGATGTGTTATCAGAGTATGTGCCAAGAGAAAATGTTTACACCAAGATACCTGGCAAGCAGCTTCCTCTGCTTTGAACCTGGGTCTAGTGTTTGCTAAAGATAGGATCAGAAACCCCAGCTAGATCAAGCTTTACTGGTCAAGGACAGCAAACTAAGAATATGACTTTGTGTCAAGTCATGGACAGCCCCAGGGATAAATTCCTTCATCTTCATTAATGGTTCAAGTTCTCTGTTCAGCAACAGAGTTTATGTCAGTTTGTACCATGGCTTTGGCTTGGGTTTTGCTTTCTTGTTTGGTTATTTTGGGTTTGGGTTTTTTGTTAGTTTTTATTTACACAACTAATGTTAATAAATGTGTAAGACATTAAGACAATCACAGGTCTTCCTCCCAATCTTCGTCTTTCCACAGAGGTAGCTGTTGTGACCATTTTGGTGTCCAGACTTTCCAGACCTTTTCTATGCATCTACATGTACATTCATATACTAGATTTCCTTTGTTTTCAGCTAAGAATAATCCATTTTTCTATATTCTATTGTTGAAGTTCCACACATTTCTGCATATTTTATTTTTAACCTAACTGGACAATCTTACAAAGTGAACCTTTGTCCCATGCCCACAAGAAATCATGAATAGACCTTAGGAAAAAAAAACCTAGGTTTTTTAGGCCTTACTAAGAAGGCTGAAATTTGGACCCAAATTTTGATTACAGAAGGCTTAAATAGTATTTCTTATGCCTTGAAGACATTCCAAAGGGAGCATAAGAAGCTCACCAAAAGAGAATACAGATGATCTGCCTCGGTCATTCATTTAGGAGAGTAAGTGTACCTAACATACGTTTATTGAGTGCTTATTATGTTTTAGATATTATGGAACAAGTGCTTAGCATGTATTATCTCATTTAATCCTCACAGTAACCCTATGAAATAAGAAACATTATTAAATGTTCCAAGTGCAGCTTAGATTAGAAACATTAAACAACCAGCCCAAGGTCACATAGCTAAATTTAAACCTTGTTTAACCCAAAGCCCGTATTCTTAATCCAGATATTTATTTCAAGCCACACTCCTCCCTATTTTTCCACAACAGAACCTTTTATTCCCAGGTCAAGTCCTTATGCCACTACCTGATCTGTTAGACCTCTGACAGCAGACAAGCATTTCAAAGCTCCATCCCAGCCCTCAGCAGGGACAGTGACAGAGCCAGTTCTGGGGAACCCAGCTTCTCGGAACACTGTCTGAAGAAAAGCAGTCCTGGGGCTTGTTCGCCCATATCCTTTGGACTCATGCTTTGCACCCTCATGTGGTAATAGCTCAACTGAATCAGATTATTTTCATTTAATTGAGAATTGCAAAACTAAATTCTGTAAGAGTTATACTTTCCTTCTCTATATGTTAATTGCAAGGTCCTCCGAAGGAAGAACACACCAAAGTTCTGGCTTAGCGAACGAGTTTATTAGAAATGGCTGAAAATAGCTTGCTGACTCCCCAAACTGGCATCAGCGACTTCTGAGGGGGGTGGAGGTGGGGGTGGGGGAGAGCATTTTATAGATGGGTATTAGAAGAACCAGAAAGGGGAGTGGGAGAGGAGTATCAGGAAGTACCAGCATCTAGCTTGGGTCTGTTTCGTGGACAATCTGGCACCAAGTCCCAATGGCCTCAGGGTGGGGTGGAAAGTTGCCACAGGCTTTAGCAACGAAAAATTCCTCTGGGTAGGCACCTGGGGCCGCTGCTTTGTCTTCATGGTGACTTTTTTCTCCTCCCCACTATCACACCCTTTAGCCCTAACATTAATGAGTTAGCATTAGATACCTATGGATTATGTTTTATTCTTAGAGTCTCTAAAAATTCATTTAAAATGAATGGGAAAATGCCCTTAACCATTTTATTCTCACAATCCAAGAGTTAGTTGTGTTAAAGGTTACCCATCTTTAAAGATTTAAAGATTTGTTCATGATCCAGATTCTTGCATTGTAACTCAGAAAACATTAACAAGTGGTATTATCTTCAACTTGCTAATCCATTTTGGAAATACACTAGGTATGTAAAAAAGACTATTGCCATAATTACATTACCTTTTATAGAAATTCAAAGGATATCTAGCCACATAGAACTTTGGATTTGGATTGAACCTCAGACATTTATTTTCTCATTCACCTCGCTGTTTTAAAGATGAAATTATGTGTCTCCTCAAAATAGAAAAGAGCTAAGCCACCCCTCACATGTAGGGGTTTTAAAATTACAGATTTATGTGCTTTGCTCTTTATCCTGTTGTAAATTAGCCCAAAGTTTCACATCTCATACATTCTTTTAAACAAATAGAGTAGGAACAAAATACAGTGCTTGTCTTCAGAGAACTAACGGCCTAGTGACCACAACTTTGACAAGACATTATAACATAATTTTATAGCAACTATCACTTCTATTGAACTAATATCTCTGGGCACTGTTCTAAGAGTAAGGTGACCAGATTTTAACATTGGTAAAGCGGGACACCATTGACCGGGGGGAGGAGGTTCTTGATTAAAAATTTGGTCTATCTCCCGCCGTTCCCTAGCTTGTCGTGCATCTTTCCAAAAATTGGAACTTTTTTAAAATGCCACGGGACATGGGACAAATTGGTCAAAATCGGGACTGTCCCGCCAAAAGCAGGACGTCTGGTCACCTTATCTAAGAGGCTTAAGTATATTACATGTGTAAATTCTCACACACAAAAAACTGAAGGTAGATACAGTTGTTTTCCAGATTTCACAGATGAAGAAGCTGAGGTAGACCAAGATGAAGGAACTAAACACACAGCTGGTTAGTGGCAGAGGCAGGGTTTGGGCCCAAGCGCCTGGCCCCAGAGTCCATATTCTTAACCACTGTACACCCTGCCTATTGACATTAAATAATCCAGGGTGGCCAGTGTCAGGTTTGCCGACTTCTGGCTTACTGAGAGAGTTTATTAGAAATATTCCAAAAAGTGGCCAGGCTGGCTCCAAAAGATGAAAGATGGCGTCAGAGACTTCTGAGGGGTGGGAGAGCATTTTATAGATGGGTATCAGAAGAACCAGAAAGGGGAGTGGAGGAGTATCAGAAAGTATCAGCATCTAGGTTGGGCCTGTTTCTTTGATAATCTGGCGCCAAGTCCCAACCGCCTCAGGGTGGGGCGGAAAGTCCTTGCAGGCATTAGCGATGGAAAATTTCTTCAGGGAGGCACCTGGGGCCGCTGCTTTGTCCTCCTGTTGATTTTTTTCTCCTCCCACCATCATGCCCTTTAGCCCTAATAGTCAGAGAAGCGAAAAGGTGTAACTGCCCTACCTTCCTTCTCTCTCTAAATAAAGATGGAAAACCAAGCAAAGGTTTTCAGCCTTGTTATGATGCTTACTCTAACAGAGCTGAGAAATGAAATGAAGCTCCTCTGAAGTGGTTATTCTGCACAACTCTTCCATGAGCAGCATCCCTTTACATTTTCTTTTCCTTTACCGTTCTGTCATTCCTGCTTGAAGCATCTGAATAGGAATGATAACAAAGGTTCTTTCCTTAGGTGAAATGCTCAATGTCTTTTCAGAGGGCTCTCGTATTTATTGAGTGTTTTCTAAGGGTCAGGCACTGTTCAAAGAAATTTACTGGTTTAATCCTCATAATCACTCCATTACGTGCACATTACAGACAAGAAAACAGGGTTAGGGAGGTTAAGTAACTGTTCCAAGGTCATAGTGCTAGAGAAGAGGTGTACCGGTAGCCAGAATTTAAACTCAGGCAGTTGGCTTTAGCACCGCCAGTTTTTGTGTTTCCATTATGGGAAAGAACTGCTATGATGCTAATACAGCTGCAGGGTTGGCTCTCGACACTGGACACTGCCTGTGAGGGTGGTCCAGAAAGGATTGGCTATATGTGTGGCAGGGAAATGACTATAGCTATGGAGAGATACATTTCCCAAGTGACTCCCGAGGACAGTAGGCATGCTTTCCAATGAATCAGAAGTCCATCTTAGATTTCTCCAAGACACATTTGATTGTACTTCCTGGAACCATGGTGGAGATTCCAATGGCTTCTGCTGTGCTTTCTGTAGAAGCAGCTAGAATCTTAGCTGTCTGAGTCACTCTTGTGTGTGCTCCAAAAACAGCACAGTGTACCTATGGAGTGACAGGTGAGTAAGCAGTTCTAATACTACAGTGCAGTGTGACTGGGGTCATGTGCAGTGCTGTGGAGTCGTTAAGGACACGGAGCCCCCGCTACCCTGTTTACTACTGGTCAAACCACATTTGTTCAGTGAAAGTATGAATAAAGTATGGAAGTATGAATGAAGGAATTCTTGTAGTAACTTGCCCCTAAATCTAGTTAGCTTGTCTTCCTACTCCCCCTTCTTCCTTCTGGAAACAGATCAAGAGCTCAAGACTCTAATCCATTCTTAGTTTTCTGTCTGTTTGTGTATAAATCATATATAAATGAAAACTTTGAAAAAGAACTTAAATCTGGTTCAAAGTGTCACTGCCCTTAATAGGTGGCCCGCACTTAGGGAATGTTGACCTCAGCTTGTTTTGTGCGCAGACCACAATTTCTCTCTAATGTTTCCTGTTAGGCCAAATAAGACAGACTTTGTAATGATTCATTATTCTCTGTCTACTTTGTATTACTATAAACCATTGACTTCAGTATTATACAGTCCTGCATTGTGCATTCTCCCACTTAGAATTCTAAAAACATCATTCCAATTAATATTTTTGCTCATTTTCAATGTGGTCTTCGGAGCTACTGAGTGTGAAAAATGTTTGAACTCAGGATGCTTTTTCCACTCAAACAATAAGTCAAAGAGGGTTTGGGCTGAAGCAGGGGTGAGTTTGTCTGGGGAGGGTTGGCTGTGCTTGGGGTTGGAAAGGGGGTGTTACTCATCAGCACCACAAATGCAGGGGAGAAGCCATTCTCACATAGTAGATATTTTGTCACCTCAGCAGCTCTCAAAAAGAACCCTACAATTGTTTGGCTCTCATTCTGCTATAGTTCTTGGGAAATATTTTGTTGTTTGAGAATTTAGAGAGAGAGTGAGAGAGGCCCAGAGCAGTCTCCATAGTTGTGCATCATTACTTGTGACTTGATTTCATTCTACACAGGTGGATGTGGGGCTACATGGGATGGGAACCGAACTGGAGGCCTCCTGCATGGGAGGAGAGAATCTTTACCGCCATCCTGGTGGTTACTAGTTGCACCACAGTTCAGCATATAGGCTTGCATTGACTGAAGTAGGAATTCGATCCCTAGACCTCACAATGGCAAGGCAAGTACTCAAGCACTGAGCTATCCCAGCATCCCCTTGGAAAATAATTTGAATGCAAAGTATAGCAGAGTTCTTGGAAAATTCTGAATTTGGCAGAGTTTTTGTTTGTATGTTTCT
Source organism: Craseonycteris thonglongyai (assembly GCA_004027555.1). Lineage (NCBI taxonomy): Eukaryota > Metazoa > Chordata > Mammalia > Chiroptera > Craseonycteridae > Craseonycteris > Craseonycteris thonglongyai. The sequence continues at coordinate 16,113 of PVKE010016586.1, read as the reverse complement.
GTTTGTTTGCTTATTTGAAGAACTGGTGCTAAAGTGTTGATGCTATATATATAATACTGGAGTATAAAATAGTCTGAACTCACTAATATTTTATGATCTGTAAAACAAAGCAAAACTGAAATGTAGTAGAGGAAGCCATGAAATACATGTCCCCAATTGGAGATTTCTGATTAGAAAAGCATAAAGGGGGGAAAGCCGGGACGGCTCAGCGGGTTGAGCACTCGCTTTGAGGCCACGAGGACCGAGGATCGAATCCCGGCTCCGGCCCAGGCAGGACCCACATGCTGAACTGGGGAGTTCCCACAGTTCGGTTCTCTAGCTGTCTCTGTCTCTGTCTCTCTCTCTATCTGTCAAAAGTAAAATAGAAATAAATATGCACTGAAGAT
>PVKE010016586.1:0-15627 GCA_004027555.1 Craseonycteris thonglongyai | reverse complement strand
AACATTCTTAACGTTGGCAGATAAAAAGATTCCCAATTTACAAGCTGCATGTTATTTCCCACCTGCTGACTTGAACCTTCGTCCCTAGTTTATCAGCTTGTCTGAATGTGAATTGTTGGATCTTCACCAACACTGGATAAGGACTTGCACCCCTTCCATGGGTTGTTTTTTTTTAAATATATATGTTTATTTTTGACAGAGAGAGAGAGAGAGACGGGGACAGAGAGAACTGAACTGGGCGAGCTCCTAGTTCAGCATATGGTTCCACAGGGGCCGGGGCTGGGATTCGATCCCTGGTCCCCGGCGCTGCAAAGTGAGCGCTTAACCCACTGAGCCATCCCGGCTTCCCCCCGTGGGGTTTAACAAAGTTAAGTTCACATGTCAACAGTTTCTCCAAAGTACTTTAATTGGAGGCATATGTGCAACCTCTATGAGATCCGAGTTCTTCTATTGGGAAAACCAGCTGCACTGGCCCTTAGGCTCCTGACCCAGAAATATGAAGGGCTGTTGCAGAGACTACTCTGGTCCTTGTTCTAAAGGCAGGCATACCCAGCAAGTGCCCAGATTTCTCTGGCTGATTGCATAGTGAAGCTGGCAAACTTCAAAAGAGGGAGGAAGGAGCCAGAAAGGAGGTGGGAAAAGCCCTTAGAGACAGCAAGGCACTTTGGAGGCTGTCTTGGCTTCCTTCTGCTCCAGCATTTGGAAAAACGATTAGTATTAGCATTTGTTTACTCTCACACCTATTTCTTTGCAGCATTCTATAATGATTTCATAAGTATTTACAACAAAGTGAAATAAAAATCAAGGCTGTAACTAGGGCAGTAGGAGACTCTTCCCCTTGGTAGTGAAAGATGCCACAATATTACTTTAATTGCTTTCCAGAGCCCGCTGTGACATTTTTCTGGGAAGAATCCACTTAGCTATATTTATAGCATTGAGGTCACCTTGCTTGGTCTCTTCCTTCTCTCTTCTCTCTTCCTCTATCAGCCCCCCACCCCTTTTTTTTAATTTCTCTCTCTAGTTTGCTCTTTCTCTCCTTCCCTCCCACCTTTACCCTACCCACTCTGTCTGTGGAAAATAATCTCACATCAAGACAAAAGAGAGAAAAGCCTGAACTGAAATACCCCTAAACTCATGCTCCATAGAAAACAGAGAACTTGTGATTTTCTAACCCATTAGCTTCAGGAATATCTTGCCATCGCTGAGTCTGTTGGAGTGGAATTGTCCAATTTAGAATACCTTGACCACTCAAAAATTTTAGTTTCTGGAAATAGTAAGTTGTGAAGTTTCCCAAAACATTGAAAACATTTTAAGATGCAAGTCTTTATAGGAACAACATTAAATTATGGTAAGAAGGACAATAAAAATGAAGTTATTTAGATATAAACATGCATTTTCAATGTTTGTTAGCCAAACACACGGGTATAATCTTTTCCATAGAATGCTCTTCCTGAAAATGGACTCTGTTTCCTTTGAACTCAGAATCTTTCTGGACACTGGTTTGAGTTATAATGTAGGGGAAAAAAAAGAAAAGATGAAAAAGAAAACGGTGAGTATTTAACATTCAGGATGTTTAAAAAGATGAGAGCAAGGCTAGGTAGCAATACGGTGGAGAGGTAGTGGAAAAGTAAGGACATTAAAGGTGAACTCCCTTTACAGTCTCATATAGCATCTCTAAAACCCAGAATATCAACTTCCTGAGGACAGAGATCTTGTCTATCTTGTTCACAGCTTTGTCTGAATGCCAAGTACATAGCAGACACTCAATCATATATGTTTAAAGAATCAATAAAAACAGTTTAATCAAAAGGTTTGGGACAAGGTGTCATGTGTAACTGTAATATAATTATATTGTTAAATAGAGAGGGAATTGATAAAGATAGAAAGTAAGAATTTAAAGGAAAGAAAAAGAATTTAAAGCAAATGTTGGCATGATTTCTACTGCTTCCAAGTATGGTAGTGCTGTTTGGCATTCCAACAAATAAAAGTGAAGAAGAGATAAACTAATGTCTTAATAAATTAATATATTCCAAAACAGGTAATAAAGTGACATTTTTTGCTTGGTTGGGCTTGGGCTCGGTAGAAACTAGATTTGAGTGATAAACTGTGAACTGGGTTCTATTTTGATGATTAGTTTGGCATTTTTATAATGCTGGATGTAAATACTGCTTTTAAATCCTTAAACAAGTGAGCTTGATTTGTCAATACTCCTGTCTTTACATCAATTTTATTATGATAAACAAGAAAAGATTAATGAAAATATTAGTGGTTTACTGAAGAATATGTTTAGTGGAATTATAAAGCTTCAGGAAGTAAGAGACATGAAAGACGCCAGGACTCTGGGTTTACAGACATAAATGACAGAATTTCTAATCTATATTAGAAAGTCGTGGGAAAAACTTCCAAAACCTATTTTTATTTTTTATAAGAACATAGAGGAAATATTATTTTCTTAGGGCTGCCATAGCAAACTAGGTGATTTAAACAACAGAAATTTATTGTCTCACATTTCTGGAGGCTAGAAGTTTGAGGTCAAGGTGTCAGCAGGGTTGGCTCCTTTGAGGACTGTGAGAGAAAGATCTGTCCCAAACCTGTCTCTTTGGTTTGTAAATGGCTGGCTTCTTTTTATATCTTTATATCACCCGCCTTCTAAAGATATAAAGATATATATCTGTCCAAATTTCCACTTCTTATAAGGGCACCAGTCATATTAGATTAGAGCATACCTCATTTTAACTTGATTACCTCTAAAAAGACCTCTCAAAATAAGTTTACATGCTGAGGTTCTAGAGTTAGGATTGTAATAGAGCTAACCTTTGACCAACATGGGTTTGAACTGTGCAAGTCCACTTATATGTGGGTTTTCTTTTTTATATAAATATATACAGTACTATAAGCCTCTTTTCTATTCTTTGTGATTTTCTTAATAACATTTTCTTTCCTCCATTTTACTTTATTGTAATAATACAATATTTAATACATACTAAAATAACACACAGGGGAAGCCGGGATGGCTCAGTGGGTTAAGCGCTCACTTTGCAGCCCCGGGGACCGAGGATTGAATCCCGGCCCCGGCCCGTGTGGATCCATATGCTGAACTGGGGAGTGCCCCCAGTTCAGTTCTCACCGGGGTGAGACCCCAGCCCAGTTCCTTCCCTGTGCAGCCCTGCACCCACCTGTGGAATAAAACTATGTGGAAAAAACCAATGATGTGCAACTATGGAGACTGTTCTGGGCCCTCCCCCTTCTCTCTGTCTCTGTATCTCTCTCTCTCTGTCAAACACAATAAATCTTTAAATAAATAGATAAATAAATAACACACAAAATATGTGTTATTTGATTGTTATGTGGTCAGTAAGACTTTCAGTCAACAGTAGGCTGTTAATCGTTAACTTTTGGGGGAGTCAAAAGTTATATGCAGATTTTTTTTTTGTCTGCATGGGGATTGATGAGTTAAATGTATATGAATTTGGGGTGGGGGACATAATTCAACCCATAACAGATTTTTTTCCTTATTTTGAAGCTTCATTTATATCTGAAACAGAGCATCCCCAATAGGATGGGCTGCAAGGTAGAATTTTTTACTTTATTAAAATTCTTAGTTAAGTCCTAGGACACATTATTGCAGAAAACGTGTAACACTGGTGAGTATTAAGTAAGACAAAGCGATTTGGCAGCAAGACTTGGCTTTAAAAAAAGGTGGAGGATGCAGAGAAAAAGGGCCCCTCCTGCACTGTTGGTGAGATTGCAAATTTGTGAAATTAATGCAGCCACTATAGTAAAAGAGTTTGGACATGCCTCATAAAGTTAAAAATAGAACTACCTTATGACTCGTCAGTTCCACTTCAGCGTATTTATCAGAAGATAATCATAACACTAATTGGAAAGGGTATATGCACCCCTATGTTCCCTGTAGCACTCTTCACAATAGCCAAGATATGGAAACAACTCAAGTACCCATCAATATATGGCTGGATAAAAGAGAGGTAGTACCTATATGCAATAAAATGTAACTCAGTCGTACAAAAGAATGAAATCTTACCATTTATGACAACACAGATGAAACTAGAATGTATTATGCTAAATGAAATGACAGACTGAGAAAGAAAAATACTATATAATTTTACTTATATGTGGAATTTGAAGAACAAAACAATGGAAAAAAGAAAAACAAGAACAGACTTATAGATTTATTTTTATTGTTTTTTGACAAAGAGAGACAGATGGAGAGAGACAGAGAGAAGGGGGAGGGCCCAGAGCAGTCTCCATAGTTGATAGCATTAGTTTTCCAGATAGTTTTATTCCACAGGTGGGCGCAGGGCTGCTCAGGGCAGGAACTGGGCCAGGAGCCTCCTGCATAGGCACACCCCAGTTCAGCATATGGTTCCGCGTGGGCCAGAGCCGGGATTCAATCCTTGGTCTCCAGAGCTGCAAAGTGAGTGCTTAACCCACTGAGCCATCCCAGCTTCCCCCAGACTTACAGATTTAGAGACTAATCTGATGGTTACCAGAGAGGAGGGGGTTGGGGAGCTGGGCAAAATATGTGAAGGGACTAAGCAATACAAATTGGTAGTTACAAAATAGTTATGGGGATGTAAAGTACAGCACAGAGCATACATAGTAGTATTGCAACAACTTTATATAGTGTTATGTAGGTACTAGACTGATTGAAGGAATCATTGCATAAATTATGAATGTCTAACCATCTGCTGTATGAGTACACCTGAAACTAATATAAAAAAATATTGAATGTCAACTGCAACTAATAAAATATATATATAATTTTTTTTTTAAGTAAATTTAAAGTAAAAAAAAAAAGATGGTAGCTAACGTAGTAGAAGTAGGAAGTGGATGGTAATTAAGAAATAACTTACTGCTAAATGTCATCAGTTAACAGTCACCCATGGGGATTGGTAGGTGCCAGATAAATGTACCTGGCACTCTCAAGTGACTGGCACACAAATTTTTGAGTTGCTTGAGTTCCAATTAACTGAGAGTCTACTGTATAATAAAGCTTTAGAAGCTAGATGGATAAGATGTCTCATACAGATTTAAGAGATTACAACTAACAAATAACCTGTAAATTAATTTTTTTTAAAACTTCAATTGCTTTCTCTTTCTACTTGAGCTTAAAGACTAAATGTAAAAACTAGGACCAGCACTTACCATATTCAAGGCCTTAGTTATCAGCTTTGGTGAAGTAGTCATATCTAATGTATTTGTCTATTAGTCAGCTTTTATGTAATAGGGCCCACACCTTAAACCAAGAATTTGAGAGTAAACCTTCAGGCCTGTCCTCAATCAGATGGAATTCCATAATGTATGAATTGGTTTTTTTCTCTGATATCTTTACAGTTAGCTCTTGCATGATACACTTTATTCTTTTCCAAAAATCAGAGCAATGAAAATATCTAACAGTGCCTTCCTTTCTAAAGTCATTATCTTCAAACAGCAGGTTCAGAATTAGTGTTGAAATACTGCACCCCCTTACTTATTTTTGTATTTTCATTATCAATAGCCAACTTGAACTGAGCATCTATATGTGTCAGGCATTGTAATAAGAATGGGGATATGAGAAATTACAGATTTTTTTCACTCTTCCCATCCTACCCGTCACTAGGAATTTGGATCAGATCTCCCTGTTATACATTCTTTATGGGTCCCTGTACTTTTTTTGTGGCACCAAAGTATAATCACCTATTGCTGTAGCTATTTAATTAATGTCCTTAACATTAATTAGTATCCTCCTTGACTATGATCTCTGTGAGGGCAAGAACCTTCTTTTTTGCTTACAATTTATACCATAAGGGCTGGTTCCTGAGGCTTATCAATAAATCTTTGTTAAAACAAATAAAAAAATTGAAAATTATAAAATTCTGATCTCAGGGGGAGAGGGGACAGGAGTTAAACCTACATAGAAATGTAAAATTCTTTACATTTTATTCTGTGATATATTAAACAGGGACATAAGTCAAAATTCCATGTCTGAGGAATATCTGTATTTCAAATTATACATTTTTAAAAACCATTTTCTTTTGTCCTTTACTGTTCTCTGTGAAGAGGTCTGCATAATAAATTCCTCTTATAATTAGCAGTTAATTAAAGTTTTTTTCTTTTCTGAAGAAAATCACATTTAGTATGATATAAACCCACACGTTTGCCTCAGTTGCCAGGAAACTGAGAGCTAAATTTAAAAGTAAATTTCAGTGAACAAATTAGACAAATCTTCAGGAATAATTTCTCAGTTGTTGAATGTGGTTTTAATCTTGTTTTAATTTTAACTCTCTTAATGTGTATCTCACTGTACACTGCCTCAGATGTTTTAAGAGCTAATACAGGGTCCAGCAGAAGTAACGCTCTGCTAGAGTGTTACCAGCTCATAAAAACGGGGGCATTACTTCTGCTGGACCCTATATCAAAGGCGTTTAATTAAGCAGAAAGGCAAAGAGCAGCTATCAAGGTCTAATTCTACATATTAAAAGAAGATAATCATTATGCTAATGCATTGCTGTGATAATAAGTAGCAGACACAGAAGAAATGCTGTCCTAAAAACATGAAGTGCTTCTCTATTAGTTTTTCTTCTTTAAAATGTTTGCCTCAGACCAGAAGAAATTAGCCACTGAACCAGAGGTTTATTCTCTCAGAAATAGAGCATAAGCCATTTGGACTCACACTAAAAACTACAGGAACATTTCTGTTTGTCCCACCAAAACCTATTTTCCCTTAATTGTATCACCAGTACTAAATTCAAAACTTAATAATCAAAGCAAACTACCCCAAACTTAATAATCAAAGCAACTCTTCCCCCCCCCCCCCCCATAATTCTCTGGATTAGAACTTTGGGTTGACTCGAAGTCATTTCTTTGCTGCATTCAGCTGGTGGCCAGAAAGCCCAAGAAAGCAGCGCTCTTGTGTGTGGTACCCCATTGCTTCTCTGTCAGCTTCTTTCTCTCTCCATGCACCCTGGTCTCCTTCACAACCGTGTGGTATTAAGTGATGAGCGCACAATGCAGCACGTTAATGATGTGTTGTAAAATTGTCCACCTGGAACTTACCTATGTAATTTTCACCAACCAAGGTCACCCCGATACATTTAACAATGTGTCTGTGTGTATGATAAACTCCTTAGAAGGTTACTGGCTTCTAAGAGAATGTGCTTCAAGAGAGCCACAGAAGCTGCCCATCTCACAAGGCCCAGCCTTGGGGTTTATACAGTGTCACTTGCATTGTATTTAATTCATTGAAAATGTCTTGGGGCCAGCTCAGATTCAAGAGGAGAAAGAATAAACGTCACCTGTCAATGGGGAGACTGGCAAAGTGAAACGGTTGGTTTCCATTTGTTCCACTAAAACATAGCACCATTTTCCAAATCGTATCCAACTGCACTGAATTTATCTATGACCTGTTTTAATCGAAATATCTTCAGTTGCAATCACAAAGTAGAAGAAACACCTCACCTCATAGAGGAGAAAGATTTTAAGTACTCTGAATATGAAATCAGACAAACTCTGCTGGACTCTTAACTATAATACAGTGCTTTTGAGCTTTCTGACATTAGGCAGGTTACTTAATGTTCTAAGTTTATTGGTTTATCTGTGAAGTGGTTTAATAATAACACCTCATAGAACTGTTGTGAGGATTAAATGACATAATGCATGTAAAGCATTTCACCCCAGTGCCTAGTACATACTTAGCACTCAAAACATGTTAAATATCCTCAAGACAGACCTCAAAATGATGACCAAACTTTCTCCCCTTTTTGTTATAGTATAAATTGTGATTTCACTCATGAGTCTACTTATAAACGTGGTGCTATAAAACCTCTTTGGGGAAGCCAGGATGGCTCAATGGGTTAAGCGCTCACTTTGCAGCCCCGGGGACCGAGGATCAAATCCCAGCCCTGACCCGTGTGGACCCATATGCTGAACTGGGGAGTGCCCCCAGTTCAGGTCTCCGCAGGGTGAGACCTCAGCCCAGTTCCTGCCCTGTGCAGCCCCGCTCCCACCTGTGGAATAAAACTATGTGGAAAAACAAATAATGTGCAACTATGGAGACTGTACTGGGCTCTCCCTCTTCTCTCTATCTCTGTATCTCTCTCTCTGTCAAAAACAATAAAAATAAATCTAAAAAAAACCTCTTTGCTTTTGTATCTTATTGTTTAAAGGCCATTACTCAGATGACCTCAGCATGATCAACAAGTTCACACTGTCATTGAGTTATTTCTTTGTTTCCAGAGGCTGAGGAACTAGTGAACATATTAATTTATCTTCTATAAATATTTGTCCCTAGAGTAATGGCCTGGCTTTGTTGTTGAGACAGGGTTTCATTTGCACAGAATGTGGTTAAAGCAAATGACACCAAAGGACTTTTTTTTGTTTGTTTTGTTTTTTATAATAATTACATGTGCACAAGACACTGAGGGAAGAACAGGTACACAAACCCTTATGTCCAACATACAATCAGTTACTGACAAGATTCTATCTGAATTTAATGCCAAGTTTTGTTTTCTAATTTGCCTTGTGCTGTCAAGACTTTGAAATCTATTAGAAATTCTAAATCATAACCCACGTAACTCACAAATACTCTGAAATGATCTTTAAAATCCTTTTATTGCCCCCTCCTTCATGAAAATATTTCTACTTAAAGACTCAAAAACTTGTATTGTGATTCATTCCTCTGTTTTCTTTAATTCCAAGGTCAAGCTCTTTCGTTTTGTATTTCTGTTGTTTTGTGGACACTTATTGATCCTCCTCTTAACTTTCCCTTTCTTGGCATGCCTCCCTCTGGACCACTCCCACTATGGAAGCTCAGGCATTGCTTCTGTGGCACATGGCTCTCTAGCTTCTCAAACTCTTACCTCTGAGTTATTTCCTAGTTTCCTTTCAGGTTCCTGCTCTATCCTACCTCTGGTAGGCAAGGGGCTCAAGGCTCAAACCTTAGCTAATTAGCTCCTTTTTCCCCTTACCATCGCTTTTCTCTCTTTTCCTTCTCACTCTGGTTATCCACCTTTCTCATTTTCCCATGCACTCTGTCTCCTCGCCCTTCCTCTCCCCAACAGTGCACAAGTTATGCATTCTTGTGCTTTAACTACAATCCATGTATCTTCCATAAATTGGTCAGTTCCCTGAATGCCAGATGCCTATTTCCAGTTCCATACTTAATATTCCTTTTCAAATGTCTCACAGACACCTGGAACTAATCATGTCCAAAACTGAACACTAATTTTCATTCCTATCTCATTTTGTTTCTTCTCCAGTTTTCCCCACCTAAGTAAATGCACTTGTCATTTACTAATTTGTTAGAGCCAGAAATCGAGAAATGTTCTTCTGTATTTTCTTCCAGTTAATGCACTTTGTTTGACACATCTTATTGCATTTATCTCTAAAACAGAAAAAAAAATTTTTTTTTATCCCCATCTCTTTATCTACAAGTCACTGTTGTCTTTTGTCTGAATTTTTTATAATAGAACCTCTTTATCCTTCTCTCCACATTTATTCTTTCCTGCCTTTTACTTCCTTGACTTTTCCGCAAAGAGATAACCAGCACTTTAGACAGATGATCAGCTTTCCCATAGTAGTTAGGTTTTTTAGAGGAAACAAGGCAAAGGAAGTGAACGAAGACCCCCCAGATTCATTTGGGGAAATGTTTGTAGCAACAAACTCTTTTACACTCTCAGCCACCGTTTTGGTTAATTTTACTCTTCTTGATATACTTTCTTCTTCTGAATAAAAGAAGCATTTTAATTCATGAGGAATTAAAGAATTTGGATCCTCTTGAGAACAGTTAATGTCATGCTTTCATTCAAATTACATTATATATCCCCACCTAACTCAGGGCAAAAGGAAGTCACAGGGATTGGAAAAGCTACCAAAGGCTCCAAAACCCTGTCAGAAGGAAATGGCCTAATTCTTTCTTTGAAAGTAGAATAAACAGACATATCCCAAACATTGAGTATTTCCAGATTGGAAATCTTTTTTTCAGATTACGAATTTATTTTTTTTTAAGTGGTTTACTAAGCCAGAGTACAATAATAATGCTAGGGATCATACTTTTCATGGGTGTCAGTCAACCACTTTGGATAGTTTTCAAGGTCTTCAACATTCTGCACATATCCAGCACACTTTACCTTATCTCCTACGTTCCTTAGCATAAGTCTTCACCTCTTTTATCTCAGGGATACCCTGGGCCTCCATCTTTTCATTCTTTCCTTTCTTCTACCTGAAAAGTCCTCCTTTGGCTCACCCCTTACCCCACACTTAGCAAAATTCTACATATTTTTCCAGAGCCAGCTGTACTTCCATGTGATCCACAACACTCACACAACTACTAAGAATTGCACATGGGGAAGCCGGATAACTCAGTGGGTTAAGTGCTCGCTTTGCAGCCCTGGGGACCAAGGATCGAATCCCAGCCCCAGCCCGTGTGGACCCATGTGCTGAACTGGGGTGTGCTTCCCATGTGGGAGGCCCCCAGTTTGGTTCTTGCCCCCTGGTTGGGCCCCTGGCTTGAGGGAGTGTGCCTCCTGTGAAGGAGGCTCTCAACCCAGTTCCTGCCCTGCATGGCCCCCACCCACCTGTGTGAAATGAAACCATGTTGAAAAACTGATGACGTACAACTATGAAGACTGCTCTGGGCCCTCCCCCTTCTCTCTGTCTCTCTCTGCCTCTGTTTCTCTCTGTCTCTGTCAAAAACAATAAAATCTTAAAAAAAAACCAAAAAAAGAATTGCACAGATTCCTTTCTTCAAATGTATCTTCAACCCTTAGCAAATATTGACACAGTAAGAATTACCCTTTATTTGATTATACATATAGCACAAGTAGCATTTTCATAGCACTTAATTTAGAACATGTTCAGTGATTTTTTTTATTTTTTTTTTACTCCCTTGTGTCTCACAAATCAGAAATGCAGGTGCCCTTTAGCTTACTTTACCAACAGGGATACTAGGCGTCAGAAAGGTTAAGTAACTTCGTCATGGTCACACAGATAAGAAGGCCCACGTCAATAGATGACATTTGAGATTTTCTTTCTATTACATTACATCGCTTGTCTGGCAACTGTTGTGTTTTTCCCCCAGGCATTCTATGCTCATAACCTATTACTATAGGAACTTTAGAAAACTGAAGTGGGTTGCTTTGTTTTTAGGCTAGCATGTCAGAGTCTTTGGTTGAGGAGTCGAAAGGGAATCCACTTTTGTTAGCTCTAGCTCCTAAAGAGCTTCTTTGTTCCTACTTCCCATTTACTTACCAGAGGTTTGCACTGCCATTTCTGTAGCTCAGGAGGCCCTCAGCCTTTCCTTGGAGATCTGCCACTGCTTCCTCACTGGCCTCCTGCTCAGTCTTGCCCCATGGAACCCTCCAACCTACAATCTAAAAGAGCTCTTAAAATGCAAGTTGGAGCTTGATATCCTTGTACTTAAAACATTCCAATGGTTCATCACAGCTCTCAGAATAAAGTCCTGACTCCTTAGCATTGTATATAAAGCGTACTAAGCCAGGTCCCTTGCTTACCCCTCTCACCCCTCACCTCTTCCTTTTCTACTTCCCCTTCCTCATCTGCTAAATTCTCTTCTTCAAGCATGCTGAATAGTTGACTCTCCCACTGCACTGTCCTATCCCCAGTCTAGGGGTTATTCACCTGGGGCTTACAGATCCCCTGCAGGAAGAGATGTCTATGTGTAGAATTTAGAAACCTAGATTGAAAAAAACAGCATGCTTATTTTTATTAACCTCTAGCTGAAATTCAGTACTTGTAATTATAGAAGTAGCCAACAAACTTTGGTAGTGTTACTAGGACCTGTGATTTAATCACTAATAGAAATCACAGATATTTTATAACAGTTTATATCGCTACTGAGATATTTTACAGTAGTTATTAGCTTTCACCTAGACCCTGTTATCTAACACATTAACAAAGAATCATACATAGTGCTGAATATTTATATAGTACTAAAATATTTGAAAATATATTCTGCTAGCTGTATTTTAATATAATTGGTTACCTTTGTCATTCTATGTATTTTACTTTATTCACTAAAAACTTATTCTAAGAAGGGATACTTAGTCTTCACCAGACCCATCAGAAGAGTTCAAGGCCCAAAAATGTCAAGAGCCCCTGTAGTCATTTGCCTTCTTTAGAGTGTTATTCCGACCTTAAACTCCTAGCCAACACTCTTTCCTCTGGGCTTAGTTTAAAGGTACATCCCTGAAAATCCTGTTCCCTGATCCCTCAAGACTGGAAAAACCTCCTATTTCTTTGGCAGTGAACTTTCCCCAGTAATGGCATTGATTTCACTATGGTACCATTCCCTTTCAATCATTTGACTCTAGCAGACACAAGCTCTTTGAGGCTAGCCCTGTGGCTTACTCCTGTTCTACCCACAGTGCCCAACATATAGTGAGTACTCAGTAGTCCTCTGTTCAGTGTGGACTGATACAAGCCCCACTGCAGCATTGTTGTTCATCTGAACTATCCATTCATGCAGATATTTATGGAGAATCTACTAGGTCCCAGGGACTTTCTAGGCACTGGAAATAAAATAAGGAATAACACACGTAGAAATACCTGCCCTAGATGCTTATAGTCTCAAGAAGTGAGCTAGTCAGTAAAATTTAAAAAGCAAATCACTTCAGTCACAACGGGACAGATACTGTGATTCCACTTACATAAAGTACCTAGAGTAGTCACATTAATTGAGACAGAAAATAGACTGGTGATTCCAGGGAATGAGGAGTTGGTGTTTATAGGGTACAAAGTTTCCGTTTGGGGAGATAAAAATTTCTGGAGATATATGTTGGTGATAGTTGCTCAACAATGTAAATGTACGAAATTATACACTTAAAAATGGTCAAAATGGGGGTGCTGGCATATAGTTCAGCATTTGAGCACTTACCTCGCAATTATAAGGTCCAGGGTTCAATTCCTGGCCCTGGGCCATGCAAACCCATATGCTAAACTGCGGTAGCCATCGGGATGGCTCAGCAGCGATGGTTCTTGCCTCCCAAATGGGAGGTCCCTGGTTCAGTTCCCACCTCACTTGTCTCCACATCTACCTGTATAGAAGGAAACTGCTCTGGCCCCTTTGGCCTTCTCTCTCTCTCTCTCTCTCTCTCTCTCTCTCTCTCTCTCTCTCTCTCTTTCTCTCTCACACACACATACACACACACACACACACATACACACCCCTTCTCTCAAAATAATAAAATAAATCTTAAAAAAAAAATGGTCAAAACAGTAACTTTTACTTTATACATTATTTCATCACAATTAAAAAAGAGTAAAACACTATATTAGATGGGGAACATGCTAGAGAAAAATAAGGATGGTGAGGTAGGAAGAGCTGAGAGATAGGAGGCTAGGATGAGCTTCATGGCTGCAAGGTATTTTGCCTGTTTTGGCTCAGGACCTGAGCTACATGCTCAACCACGTGTCTGGAAGAAGATTCAGAAAGATTAAAATCTCGCATCTAATTATCAGTGGGGACCAAAGGAGAGCATGTGTCATGTGCATTGCTAAATTCCTGAGAACAGAATGCCTTTCATGCTTCCTCGAAAAAGCACATGGTCAATGAGGGAAAACCTTGAGAGAAGCACTGGCATCTCACTCTGTGACTCACACCGACTGTTTGTCTTTCCTTGTCCACATTCAGTTTGACAGAAGCACTTCTCTGCCGTCATCAAAGAGTTATGAGACCATTTGAGGAGGAGAAGATGACAAGTTTTGGGAAGTCAGATAATTATATTTGACTTATATCTCCACTGTCTGCGCAAATCACCTTAATATCCATGATTTCTTGAGTCTGGATTTGAGCTAGTATCTACTTTTCTTAACTCACAAAAGAACACCACTATGGTGTCCAAGCCTAATTGTAATCCTTTAGTAAATGGTCTGACTTCTTGTCCCTTAACATTTTAATACAAGTTCTTATTCGAGCAAATCTTGAGATTTAAAGTTGGATCAATACAATATCAAGACAACTGGTTATAAAGTGAAATCTCTGGTCAGTCAACTCTCTTTTGGCTTTACACTGTCAACTGTACAGCCCAGCTGAATATTTTTTAAGGTAGTATGGCCAGTAAGTAGACACAGATCTTATGATGCTCTTGTTTGCTTCTAGCCCTAAATGATAGTCAGAGTGTCCCACCTCATTTAGGAACATTCTGACCAGCAAAGCCTCATGAATTATTAAGTCTAATACTCCTTTGTAATGTTATCTTCATTAATTATAAATCTTTTAAGATTTAAAAAATTTACTAATCTCTCTCAATGAAATAGTAGGACTTTTTTTACAGCTTATTAGAAACTAGAAAATTATGAACTATTACATATATCTAGAACTTAAAGTATAGATTGCCAGAGCATAAGTCTTCAAAAATTAAAACTATTTTCTCCTTCTTCTAACTTTCTTTCAAAACAGACAAAACAAAACAAAAACAAAACGAAACAAAAAAATGCATGGAAGGTAACTGAGAACACGGTCTAGAAACAAGCCAGTTATCTAATTATGAAGACGAAATATGACTTAGAGAAGAAGCATTCATGATCATGGTGCTGCCATTTAATTTCTCCCTTTCGGTCTTTTTTTTAATTCTGGCAAAGGGGAATGAACCCTTTGGCTTTTTGAACATTGTGAAGATGCTCTGGTAGTATTCCTAACATTTTTAGAATGTGGAAGTATTTAAGTGACTGCTAAATCAGAACCCTTAACTGAATACTATGTGACGAGCTTGTGTGTCTTAATGTTAGTTATGTCTAACAGTGAAAACTTTTTAAAGCCTTTTCTTTTACAATTCAAATGCAATTTAAATGCTTTTCATCTTTTGTTCCCACTTGTGTCTTTACTACTTAACGTAATGTTTGTAAAAATGATTCCTTCTTCTATAACCTGGAACCTTTTCTTGGGCTCCATGTTCATAATGAAATTCATTTGTGCAGAGCAATAAACTCTTTTAAGACTTTAATTTTTAACAGGTAATTTATCAGAGTCCCACTTTTCTCATCCGTAAAATGGCCAAAATTCTTTTCTAATAGTGTACAACTTCTGTGAAATGATTTGCTCGCCTGCTGTAATTTGTAACTAATGCGTACACTCACCACTTTTTTACAGTACACAACCCAATAAATTCTCATTCAGGCTCTTTCAAAGGACTCCTAATAGAGCACTCCACCACTTATTTTTCCTCACTCCAAACCATCCCCCACAAGCTGAGCTACAGATAAACATTTAACACGCAGTGACAGGTGTGAAACTGTCTTGCGCACAGAATTCATTATAAATGCTTAAGCTAGTGCTCAAGGCCCCAGCAATAGGACTTTAATCAGACCTTTGTTGCTTTCCCATCTTCTTCCCTGTATGTTCCCTTCAATCATTAATTGTTCATTCAGATGTATTAACTGAGGACTGACCATCTGCTGAGTATTGTGCTACTTGCAAGAAGCAATGATGAGCCAAACCAGATTAAATTCCAGGCAGGGCACTTTCCTTGGGAGGAAAAAAAAAGTTTATGAGAGATGATATATAGGCCACAGAGCTCAAGCAAAGCGCCTGAAAGCAGGGGATAAGTTTAGAGCAGGGATTCCCAACCCCGTGCCCGCAGGCACCATGGCGCCAGCGGCCCAATTTGTGTG
>PVKE010016585.1:0-31828 GCA_004027555.1 Craseonycteris thonglongyai | reverse complement strand
TATAAGGTGACCAGATTTTAACATTGGTAAAGCGGGACACCATTGACCGGGGGGGAGGGGGTTCTTGATTAAAAATTTGGTCTATCTCCCGCTGTTCCCTAGCTTGTCGTGCATTCTTTCCAAAAATTGGGACTTTTTAAAAATGCCACGGGACGCGGGACAAATTGTTAAAAATTGGGACTGTCCCGCCAAAAGCGGGACGTCTGGTCACCTTAGGTTAATATCATCCCTATTTTACAGATGAAGAGCCAGGGGCACAGAGAATTAAGTAATTTGCTCAAAGCCATAGATTTGTAAGTAGCAGAGCCAGAATTTCAAGCCTAGGTATTCAGGCTTCAGAATGCTATTAAGCACTGTGCTATATTTAGAAACTTAGTCCTAGACCCTCATAAAGATGAGGAAACTGATACCTGGAAAGATTAGGTTACTTGTTCATATTATTAAATATCAGTGAACAGTTCAACCAATGACCTTATAATTTGCCCCCAACCTATCTTGCCCCCAACCTATCTTGTCAGAATCATTTTTCCCCCCGCTTTAGCTTCCTCTACTTTGAATGATAGAAAGGCCCTGACCCTAAAGGCTGACCTATTAGCAAACTTAGTAGTAGCTGTCTAATACAATTTCAGAAGTGCAAGAAAGGCTTCCTACTCCATAAGATTTTCTATGAAGCCCCCAAGCTTTTTAATCTCTCCATAGGCCTGGGGTGGACACAGGCATCTGTAATCTTACACAGCACCTCAGGAGATTCTGACACAAGTGATCAATCCATAAACAATGTTTCAAGAATCACTGGCTACTGAACAAATTTTACTTTGCTCCATGTCAACAACAATTTATTTTTAAATTTATAGCTGTTGAACACTTTTTCCTCTATGCAAACACATGCATATATCCATACAGACAAACATTTATGCTTGTACCGTATGTTTTCAGACTATTTCTGGAGTAAATAATAAGGAAATTGGTAACAAGTATGTTTGAAACCTAAGTTCAGCCACAATCTCTCTGAGACATCTATATAATAAAATAAGAAAAGTAATGGAGTGTGAATATATGTAAAGTATCCAGCATATCTTATTCATGCCCTAAAATAATGGCAGCTATTATTACTAAGGGATTAGAGACAAACAAAATAATGTCTTCAACCAGAAAATGACATAATCAAAATAATATCATAGGAGAATTAGTCCATTAGCTATGTTTAATACTGAATAAAAGTAATCAAGAAAAGGGGAACAGGAACCCTCATATACTGTTGGTGAGAGTATAAATTGGTACAACTTAATATAAATTTTCAAAACACATATTTTGACTCAGTAATTCTGTAATTTATCTCACTAGCTAGAGAAGTACATAAAGATTTTTGCATTATAGTGTTCTCTGCCGCATTATTTGTAATCACATATATAATTTACAAAACAACAGGAGACAGACATCCATATGATGGAATATTATTAAACTGTTCAAAGAAATATATAGAGCTATTTAGATCTATGTGTGCTACTCATAATGATCTTCTAAAGTAGGGGTGTCTACAGTCAATAGTTTAGTGGTTACCTGAGGGTAAGCGGGGAGGAGGGTGGATGAGTAGGGAAGGGGCATCAAATACATGGTGACGGAGAGAATGAAATCTGGGGGGTGAGCACTTAATGCAATACATAAATGATGTAAGGTAGAATTGTACACCTAGAACTGCTGTAATTTTTACCAATCAATGTCACCCCAATAAATTTAACAATTAATAATAAAAAAAGATAAACCAGGGGTGTCCAACCTTTTGGCTACCCTGGGCCACACTGGAAGAAGAATTGTCTTGGGCCACACATAAAATACACTAACACTAATGATAGCTGATGAGCTAAAAAAAAAAATTGCTAAAATATCTCATAATGTTTTAAGAATTTTACTTACTGGTGTTGGGCCACATTCAAAGCCATCTTGGGCTGCATGAGGCCTGTGGGCCATGGGTTGGACAAGCTTATTCTAAAGGATGCTATAATTTATCAATAACTTAAAGAATTGCTACATGATGAAGCAATTTTACTTCTGGGTACATACCTAAAAGGACTGAAAACAGATGTTCAAACAAAAACTTGTACATAAAAATTCACAGCAGCACTATTCACAACAGCAAAAAGATACCACTCAAATGTCCATCAACTGATCAACGAATAAATAAAATGTATTATGTCCATGCCACAAAATATTTTTCAGCCATAAAAAGAAACGATATACTGATACATGCTACAATATGAATGGACCTTGAAAACATTATGCTAAGTAAAAGAAGCCAGAAACATATTGTATGATTCCATATACATGAAATATACAGAAGAGGCAAAGCCGTAGTGCAGAGCAGTGGTTGACAGGGCCTAGAGAGGGGAAAATGGGGAGTGACTGCTTAATATGTACAAGGGTGACACAAATGTCCTGGAACTAGACAGTTTATGGTGAATATACTAAATGTCACTAATGGCGACTTGTGATAGGCCTCAAAGGACTAGAAAAATTCAGATAAGTTTCTGGTGGGTAGCAGCAGTTCAGGGGCCTCAAAAAATGGGAACGAGGCCAGGTTTCTCTTGACTTCTAGAGGTCCTGCCTTGAGGACAGGACCCCCGGAGGTCCCTGCCCTTCCCCTCCTCTCTTCCTCTTCTTCTCCTTCTCTCTCCCTCCTCCTTCTCCTCCTCTGTCCCCTCCCTCTCCCCCTGTTACTCTCTTGCTCTCTCTGGGCTCTTTGGAAAGATCTACCCTCAGTGTCTTTATTCACCTTGAGCCTCAAATGGGGCCCTCTTGGGCAGCAGTCAGACTCAGTGATTTCTAGGGTAGCCTGCATGATTTCTACTTTTCCAGAGTGAAAAGAAAGAATTAAAAAAAAAAAAAATTAAAATTAAATTTAAAAAACAGGAGGAAAAAAAAAAGCCATACCTCTTGGCATGGACTGTTACGGAAACAGAGAAATTTCAAATTTCATGGGAATGAGATAGAAACAGAAGTTTGCCCTATTGCCATTTAGCTACACAGACCACTGTGGGAGAGTCTCTGATTGGAGGCTCCACCATTGTCAAAAGTGACGACCTCCTGAAATCTTTTGGGTAACAAAAAGAAAAGGGAAAGGGCTGTAGGAGATATGCAACATGAAGGACTCATGGGGGAGTAGCCCCATGTCTATGTGATTTTTCCTGCTATTTCAGTTACTGATGGTCACTGGAATGTCAATCCAGCCCAGTGCAGTGCTTTTACAAATCAAGAGCCATATGAAAGATTTCTGAAGATGGAGTACATCAAAGGCCTTGCCATCTGTTCTCTTAAAATTCACAAGCAAGTTTTGTTGTTGCTAAATTTGTTAATAGAGCTGCAAAGCTATTGAAATCACATATTTACCCAACTAGACTACTTTTAAGGCTCTTCAGTGTGTATTAGTTTTGTAAAATGTGTTTCAGAGCAAAAAATATGTTACCAATGATAAACTTTATGTTATGTGCATTTTAGCACAATTTTTTAAAAAGGAGGATAAAAATATTAAGTGCAAAAAACAAGTGTAGAACCAGCTTCCAAAGTCTGACTCCTGCAACTACTACTCTTAACAATTCCTTAGTATTTCTCCAGATTTAGTCTATGCATATACAAGCATAACTGTCTGTATATGTATATATAGTATATTTGCATGCTTATATGTACATATGTGTATCATATCCCTCCCCCAAATGTTTTAGTAGCTATTAAAAAAATATCCAAACAGAGCAAAGTACAACTCTTGGGTAATCAGTCAGTTGTAATCATCAATGCCTGTCATGATGGGGCATTACTAACATTTCCAAATGAGTTAATTTCCCAAAATTATTAATGTACTTCTCCATATCATAGAATATATTTATGGGATGTTAATTAACATTATATTTAAAATAACTTCACATAATAGTAATTTAAGTGTTATCAGGTATGCGCAACCAAAATTAACAAGGGGAACATGAAACCTGCTCCAAGATAGTGTGCACTCATTCAGCATTCCCTACTTGGTGACAAGCACCATGCCCTATATATCTACTCCAAGGGTTCTATTCTTTCAACTATCTGAAACAATAGTTTTTGATGGTAAATGAAACACACAGGAAGAAATAATTTCCTTAGGTCCTAAATGGCCCCACAACCTCTAGGGTCCATGTACTAAACTGTCTCCTAAAGTGATTTGGAAGAGTTAAGAGGTCCCTTAAGAACTTCAGTACCTGGAAATGATAGGCACAAGAGAATAACCAGCTCCCCCAGGGATCCTCTATTTGAGGTTGCCAAAAGGATCATTAAAGTAACTACTGTACTCTTTCCAGAGATAGAAAATGCATTCATTGTATCCTACAGGGATCCACAGGCTTGCTAGAACTATTACACTGAATTTCTATAACCTAGAGGTATATAGGTTATATATACCTGTGACCCACTGTTGTTCTTAGTACATTGAGCCTTGTGAAACCATTATGTCTCAACATTTTATTTGGCAAATATGGTCCAGGAATATGGGTGACCTAAGTAAAGAAAGGCAAAGAAAAGACAAACAACTACAACATACTACAATCTGACTTTCACTATAACCTGGTTTTGGAAGCTTAGAGTAAGTACTTTCTAGTTCAATGGTTTTCCAATTTTTTTGATGATACAACCTTGGTAATAAATGATTTTTAAGTCCACATGTCCAAATATAGTATTTACCTACATATATGTCTGTACTAATTTATTATGTATATATAAAATATATGTAAAACTTTTTAATTAAAAATTACTTTTTTAACATTTAAGATTTAATTATTAATGGTACAAAAACCCTTTATGTTCTTATTCTAACTTATTTTGACAATGTGATTTTTCCTAGACAAGAAAAAGCTAAAGGAGTTCAGCACTACCAAACCAGTATCACAAGAAATGTTAAAGAAATTTTAAGAAGAGAAAAAGATAAAACATATGAATAATAAAATGGCAATGATTACATATCTATTAATAATTACTTTAAATGTAAATGGATTAAATGCACCAATAAAAAAACATAGGGTGGCTAAATAGATAAAACAAGACCTTTATATGAGGGCTGTCTGGACAAAATCCAGCCATCTATGCCTCTACTTTTCATAGTACATGGCTGGATACCTTCTGGACAGCATTCGTATGTGCTGCATACAAGAGACTCACTTCAGATCAAAAGACACACAGAGACTGAAAGTAAAAGGATGGAAAAAAATAATGAAAATGGAAATGAAAAAAAAAACCAAAAAACTATAACAATACTTACAAGGGCTGTCCAGAAAAAAATCCTGCCATTGTCAATATAATGAGAACAGTTACATGGCTAGACACATTCTGGACAGCCCTTGTATACCAGACAAAATAGACATTAAAACAAAGCTGTAACAAAAGACAAAGAAGGACCCAACAATTCCACTTCTTATTCAAAGAAACTCAAAACACTAATTCAAAAAGACATGTATCCAGATGTTCATTGTTGCATTACTACATATCTCATTGCTGAATATCACTATGGTTACCTTTGAAGTACTCCACTTGGGAAGCTATGTACTGACACCAGTGCCTGTTCACCTTTCAAAGCAACTTTGGAACTCTTTTTCTGAAATGGCCATCAGAACGGTCAGCATATTACCCCTGATGTTCTGAATGTCATCAAAATGTCTTCCTTTCAATATTTCCTTTATCTTCAGGTAATTAAAAATGTCATTGGGAGGCTGCTGGAATGGCTCAGTGGGTTGAGTGCTTGTCTTGTAGATCCAGGGGCCCAGGATTGTATCCCAGCCCTGGCCCTTGCACACCCATATACTGAACTGAGGAGTGCCCCCAGTTCAATTCTCGATGGGGCAAGCTTCCCATGTAGAAAGCCCCTAGCAGGGGCGTGCCCCCCACGAGAAAGGCCCCCATCCGGTTCCTGCCCTGCACAGCCCCACACCTACCGGTACCTGTGGAGTGACACTATACAAAAACTAGTGACATGAACAACTATGAAGACTGCTCTGAGCCCTCCCCCTTTTCTCTCTCTCTCTGAAAAACAGTAAGAATAAATCTTAAAAAGAAAAAGAAAAAGAAAAATGTCATTGGGGGCCAGATCAGGTGAATGATGTGTTCCAATAATTTGTTGACTGGCTAAAAACTCCCTCACAGACAGTGCAGTGTGAGCTAGTGCATTGTGATGCAAGAACCATAAGTTGTTGGAGAACAGTTCAGGTCATTTCCCTCTAACTTCCGAGCAGCCTCTTCAGTACCTTCAAATAGTCAACTTGGTTGACCATTTGTCCAGTTGGTACAAATTCATAATAAACAATCCCTCTGATATCAAAAACGGTTAGCAACATCATTTTGACTATTGACTTGAACTGACAGAACTTTTTGGTAGTGGAGAACTTTGATTTCCATTGTGCAATTTGATGCTCTGTTTCAGGGTCATATTGGTATACCAATGTTTCATCACCAGTGATAACATGGCCCAAAGCATCATGTTGCCTCTCCAAAAGGTCTTGGCAAACTTCAGCTCTCCTTTCTTTAGTTCATTGGTGGAGCTCCTTCGGGACCATTTTTGTATAAATCTTTCTCATGCCAAGTTTTTCAGCTAAGGAAAAGCCAGGATGGCTCACTGGGTTAAGAGCTCTCTTTGCAGCCCTGGGGATCATGGATTGAATTCCATTCCTGGCCTGTGCAGACCCATATGCTAAACTGAGGCATGCCTCTGATGCGGGAGGCCCCCAGCCCAGTTCCCACCCCGCACAACCCCCACCCACCTGTGTGGAACAAAACCATGTCGAAAACTGATGATGTACAACTATAAAGACTGCTCTGGGCCCTCCCCCTTCTCTCTGTCTCTCTGACTCTGTCAAAAACAATAAAATAAATGTTTAAAAAAATAGATTTTCAGTTAAGATTTTCCTTTTTTTCTATTGATGTTCACTTAGTCTGTTATGCTTCTCATAGTCAACAATTTTGATGTACAATTTGGCAAATTTTTGCAATGTTTTCATAAGTTCTGCTTATTACTGGCCACCTAGACCTCTTTTCATCAGTGACTCTTTCTCTCCCCTCAGAAAAACAGTGAATTCATTTGTACATTGCCGTTTTCTTTATGGTGTTATCCCCATAAACTTGGACTAACATGTCCCTGATTTCACTTCCACTCTTTTCAAGTTTAACAAGAAATTTAAGGTTTTTTCATTGTTCTAATTCAAGCTCTGACATTCTCATGACGGCACACAAAAACACAATAATAATAATGAATACCACTCAGCAAGACACCACATATTGACACAAACACAACTGTGAGACACAGATATACCAAGGTTATGAAACCTTACCGAGTTTTCTGTACAGTGCTGCCAACGTAAGTGCACGGTGGCAAGTTCGTGAACTTAATTACCATAACCTCGTACAATGGAATTTTACTCAGCAATAAAAAAATAATAAAATTTTGCCACCTAGAAACATAAATGGACCTAGAGGGTATTATGTTAAGTGAAATAAGTCAGACAGAGAAAAGACAAATACCATATAACCTCACTTATATGTCGAATCTAAAAAACAAAATAAACAAGCAAAACACTCAATAGATACAGAAAACATTGATGGTTGTCAGAAGGAAGGGTGGTGGGGAATGGGGGATAAGTGAAAAAGGTAAACAGATTAAGAAGTACAAATTGGTAGTTACAAAATAGTCATGGGAATGTAAAGTATAGCATAGGCCAGGAACACAGTCAATAGTAATGTAATAAATATGTACATTGTCATATGGGTACTAGATTTATCAGGGTCATATAAATGTCTAATCACTATGTTATACACCTGAAACTAATATAATATTGTTTGTCAACTATAATAAAAATAAAAAATAAAACAGAAAACTATATTTTTTAGTGAAAGCAATATGAATTGAATTTTTTTTTTTAAATCTTGATTTAGAGCTTTGCTATAAGAGAGCTGTCCAGAAAAAAAAATCCAGCCATAAATACCTCTATTTTTTATATTACATGGCTGGATACTTCCTTGTATACCAAGAGACAGGTACTATCCCCAATTTATAGATGATAAAACTGAACTTTGAGTGATTATATAATCTGACAAATGTCAGAGGTATAATGTGGCAGAGATAGGATGCAAACTCCCATCTGTCCAACTCTAAAATCAGTGTTCTAGGGAAGCCGGGATGGCTCAGTGGGTTAAGTACTCACTTTGCAGCCCTGGGGACTGAGGATCGAATCCTGGCCCTGGCCCATGTGGACCCATATGCTGAGCTGGGGAGTGCCCCCAGTTCGGTTCTCACCGGGATGAGACCCGGCCCAGTTCCTGCCCTGCACAGCCCCACGCCCACCTGTGGAATGAAACTATGTGGAAAAACCAATGATGTGCAACTATGGAGACTGCTCTGGGCCCTCCCCCATCTCTCTGTCTCTGTCTCTCTCTCTCTCAAAAACAATAAAAATAAATCTTAAAAAAATAAATAAAATAAAATCAGTGTTCTTAGCCAATACATTATGAAAAAAACAAGCAGAGAAAACAAATTTATACTAAAGTATAAGCCAGAGAAAGAGAATAAATCCTTCTGATCAATCTGATAATCAGCTGCAGTGTCTGTATGATGCCGGGTAAGTCACTTAGCTTATTTGAATCTTTGGGGATTTGGACAAGGTGCTTTAGCATGACAGTTTAGGACTCCGGGCAGAGCACAGAGAATTATCAGGGAAGTGAAACAACTCTATGATACGATAATGGTGAATACATGTCATTATAGGTTTGTCTACAGCCACAGAATGTACAACAAGAGTAAATAAATCCTAATGTGCAAGCTATGGACTTTGGATGATAATGATGTGTCCTGGTAGGTTCTTCAATTGCATCCCTCAGGTACCAGATGTTGACAATGGGAGAGGTTATGCATGTGTGGGAGCAGGGGGTATATGGGAAATTTCTGTACCTTCTGCTCAATATTGTTCTGAACCTGTAACTACTCTAAAAAATAAAATCTATTTAAAGATTTCTAGGTTTTAAATACAAGAGCAAGCAAGGCATACATCTTTTAATCAGAATAACCAGACCTTTGCTGATCTCCACATTAGGTAGCCTGAAGATATCAAGGTCCATCATTCCTCCTTTAGTTCCTTCTGCGAGGTCTAAGAGGACAAGTCTGTCTGCAATGCCCTGTACAGTACAATAAGAAAAAGAACAACATTACACTGGACATGGCTGGTTACTCAATGTAAATTCATTCAGAAGTGAGGGCAAAGGGAGACTACACAGGCCTTATGTGCTGTCTTACGAAGCAAAAGAAACACGATAGTAATAAAAGTGACATGCAAGCAAGAAATTAGGAACTTGAATGATTTGATTCTATTTTTTTAAAGACTTATTTTATTGTTTTTGACAGAGAGAGAGAGAGAGAGAGAGAGAGAGAGAGAGAGAAAGAGGTGGGAGGGCCCAGAGCAGGCTCCATAGGTGGGACACAGGTGGGCACAGGACCACGCAGGGCAGGAACCATGCCGGGGGCCTCCTGCATGGGAGGCACGTCTGCATGAGCCGGGGGGCCAAACTGGGGGCCTTTCACATAGGAAGCTCACCCTGGTGGGAACCAATCTGGCCCCCCGCCACATGGGAAGCACACCCCAGTTCAGCATATGGGTCCGCACAAGCTGGGGCCATGACTCGATCCTTGGACCCTGGGACTGCAAAGTGAACATTCAACCTGCTGAGCCATCCAGGCATCCCTGAATATTTTGCTTTTTTAGGCTTGACAGAAAACTAGGATCTAACAGCACTTAAGTCAGAAGTCACAGATTGCAGGTTTCTTTTGATGAAATGAGTAATGAAGATGATTTGTTGCACTCAATGTGTTTGCTGTTGTTCTTAAGTTTATATTTTCATTTTGATGTCATAATTTATGTTCTGAAAGAATTTAGAGTGATTTTTTTTGGCCTATCTTAGCATCAAAGTCAACACTAACACCAAGTTTCTCTTAAAAAAAAAAAAAGGATAATAGCCATAAATCGAAAATAAAATCCTATTATTAAGTACTACTCTCACCAGAGCTCATGGAAAATATCTCCACATGCCTGTAGGTGGCTCTCTGGGTGCCATAGTGGGCTGACTATAAATGACAGCACGGAAATTCCTAAAAGTCAGTTTACCTTTGTGGAAAGTCTTTTTCCAAAGTAGTAAGGGATCTGAGGATGTCTCCTATCAGGGGCAAGAATACCCCAGGACCTACCAGACTATCAGGTAGAAAGTGCAGAAATTAAGAAAACAACTTATTAGCTCTGTAACAGGGAGCAAGTCACTGAACTTGGACTTACTTCATGGGTATGTGACATTGGGCTGGCACAAAGCAGTTCCCTCTGTACTCTATCTATTAATTTCATTGTTATCACACTTGTAAGAGAAATGCAAAGAAAACTATTGAGTTACCATTTTTCATTTACCAGACATGCAAAGATCCAAAAGGTTAACAACAGTAAGAAATAGATATTTTCATACACTGTAGGTATGAGAATAAAAACTGGTATAAATGAAATGGGAGATAATTTGACAATGTCTATCAAAATTTTAAAATACACTAACTCCTTTAATTCATCAATCTCATTTATAGAAATAATCCTACAAGTTTATTAGTACATGTGCTTAATGACACAATATGTATACAGATATTCAAAAGACTAGAAACAACCTAAATGTCCATCAATAACAACAACCATAATAATAAAGAATGGTTTGGAGCAAAGCTTTTGAAGTTTTAAGGGATCACATTTAAAGGTTTATTTTATTGTTTTTTAGAGAAGGTGAGAGAGAGAAGTGGGGAGGGCCCAGAACAGTCTCCATAGTTATACATCATTAGTTGTGACATGGTTTCATTC
This sequence comes from Craseonycteris thonglongyai, assembly GCA_004027555.1. NCBI lineage: Eukaryota > Metazoa > Chordata > Mammalia > Chiroptera > Craseonycteridae > Craseonycteris > Craseonycteris thonglongyai. Next base: position 20,948 of record PVKE010016585.1, on the reverse strand, counting down.
CACAGAGGTGGATGTGGGACTGCCCAGGATGGGAACTGAATTGGGGGCCTCCCACATGGGAGGTGAGAACCTTCATGTCATCTCAGTGGTTACCAGTTGCACTGCAGTTCAGCACATGGATTTGCACAGACCAGGGCTGGAACTTGATCTCTGGACCTCGCAGTTGCAAGGCAAACAAACGCTCAACCCACTGAGCTATCATGGCATCCCCTAAGGGATAACATTTAATAGATCAGTGAAGCACATGAATCACCAGAGATCTTGTTAAAATGCAGATTTGTTTCTGTAGGTCTGGAGTGCGGCCTGAGATAATGCATTTCTAAGATCACAGATGATGTCAATGCTGCTGGTCTGAAAGCCACACATTGAGTAGTAAGGATTCTAGAATACAGATCCTACAAGTAAATTGCCTAGCTTCAAATCCTGACTCCATTTATTAGCAGTGTGACTTTGGACAAGTTGAGTAACCACCCTATGCCCTGGTTTCCTCATTTGTAAAATGGCAGTAATTATGGTATGTGAGCCATAGGATTGCTGTAAAAATTAGTCAAGGGGGGATGCCAGGATAGCTCAGTGGTTGAGTACTTGTCTTGCAATCATGATCATGGTCAAGTCTGATTTCTGGCCCCGGCCCATGTAAACTTGTATGCTGAACTTATGCACAACTGGTAACTGCTAATCCCAGAAGCAAGGGTTCTCACCTCCCATGCGGGAGGTCCCTGGTTTGGTTCCTGCCCTGTGTGGCCCCACATTCACCTGTGTGGAATAAAACCATGTCACAACTAACGATGTAAAAATGTGGAGACAGCTCTGGGTCCTCCCCTCTTCTCTCTCTCATCTTCTCAAACAATAAAATAAATCATCAAAAAAATGAGTCAAGTATTAACTTAAAGGCAAGTACTTGGCACCTAGTAAGCATTCAGAATAAGTTAGTTACTGATGATACCACCACTACTATATACTACTATCATTATTATGACTACTACTGTACTATTTGAACATTGTTACACTATGTGAATATTGTACCTTGTATGAAAATATTAATGTTTAAAATGGAAAAAAATGTTATATCTATTAATAGACAGTTAATAAAGAAATACTCTTAGATTCCTAAAGAAATATGACTCTAAAGGGCCTTTCTGTACTTAACAAAAACAAAAATGGATAAAACTCAATACTGTTAGGAATGTCAAAAATTAGGTTGAGGTACACTTTTTTATTAGCAGCATAAATTAGTTCTACCTTTCTGAAGAGCAATCCAGCAATATATAATAAGTGCCATAAAAAACATTCATGCCCTCTGACTCACTAGTACTGTTTTTGACAGTATGTACACCTAAAAGAAAAATCAGATGAGAAAATAAACAACTTGTAAAGCTACGTTTACAGAGTGTTCTATTTAGTAACAAAAGAAGTGAAAGCAATTCAAATTCTAATGAAGAGGGAACAGTATATTCAGATGGAGAGTGGAGTAAATGAAACTATAATATGTCAAAATTTAGTATATATTGTTCTGAGCAGTTAGCTTTTAAAATTTTCTAGCTCCCTGGATACAATTTAATTATTTGCTAAAGTAGAATCCACCACTAAGACATATGTGATTCCTTAGAAAATTAGATAAAGAAAGGAAAGAATTTAGGTGGCAATCAAATTTTAAAAGAAAAGAAAACCAAATGCCAGCTGCCAAATAAATATATAGAGAAACAGCTATTCTATTCTGGGCTATATCTCTCAAATGACACAGACATGCTGTTACCAGGATACTGAGCCCTGGAGGGTCTTCTGAACCACTCTATAAGGGATTCAAATGCCTTTCTGAAAATAATTTATACAGAAAAAATCTAGTAAAAAGGACCGATGAAAAATAAACACGCTTTCCAGGTGGCTGCTGAAGATGGTGCAAGGGCAGGTCCTATGTGGGAGACTGTCAAGGGTCTGGGACCAGAGAAGTGCTTTCCCTGCAAAATCTGGACCTACGGCTGAGAACAGTGGAAAATTCCTTCCTTCTCTCATGGTTCTTTGGAGGATGATAAACAGTCTGGGATCAACATGTTTTTCTGCAGCTAGGTGTCTGATAAGAGATAAACAGCCGACAGTGCATCAGTGATGTCTGAGCAAGCACACAGAAAAGATACTTTCTTCCTGCACTCCCTAAGAAACTGGCATGTATAGTTTTCTTTAGACTACATTGTTTCAAGGTTAAGCTTCCTTGTTAGAACAGTATATAAGTCTGATGCTCAATAAACTCAGGGCTGTTGCAGTTACGTGTGGCAGACCTCCCTACATTTGGTGTGTGTGAGTTGTCTTTCCATCCTCACCCCCCAATTCAGGCTGTTTGAGAAAAAGATGGCTGGATCCGTCAGTCCTGGTGCTCCATGGCTGAGGCCAGTTCCAGGCACTGCTGGGCTGGAAGGTGGTGGTCATGTGCTGTGAGGGCATCAACCTTTCTGGCAATTTCTACAGAAACAAGTTGAAGCACCTGGCCTTCCTTCACAAGCAGATGAATACCAACCCATCCTGAGGACCCTACCACCCCCGAACCCCTAGCTGCATCTCTTAGAGGACCGTGTAAGGGAAGTTGTCCCACAAGACCCAGTGCGGCCAAGCTGCACTGGACCACCTATAGGTGTTTGACGGAAGTCCGCCATCCTATGACAAGAAAAAGCAAATGGTGGTTCCTGTTGCCCTCAAGGCTGTGTGTCTGAAGCCTACACTGAAGTTTGCCTACCTAGGGTGTCTGGCTCATGGGGCTGGCTGGAAGTTATAACCACTCTGGAGGAGAAGAGGAAGTAGAAGGACAAGATCCATTACCGGAAGAAAAAACTGCTCACGAGGCTAGGGAAACAGGCCAAAAAGAACATAGAGAATAAACCTGACAGATATACAGAGGTCTTCAAGACCCATAAACTCCTTCCTGGTCTGAGCCCAATAAAATTGACTGTTAATTCCTCATGCTTGGCCTGGCCTGGCCTTCCTCCACTGTTGCCGTAGATGTGGGGGACCTGCAGGGGCTGCCTTCCAGGGGCCACCTTCCAGGGGCCACAGGCAGCCCAGGCCTTAAATGGCTGGGAACACAGAATGGGTTTTAGTCATCAATGTTTAAGAAAGACCTTTAAAAAGTTTGAATGGCTCTAATAGTTGTACAGGAATAATTTGCCTGCAATCTTGTTCGTGAGAGTTTTAGGAACTCTATAGTTGGAACAGCCAGTTTAGTTTCAGTATTTGCAAGTGAGCTGGAAAACAAGATGAAACTTCCTACATGGTCAGTTACTATACTATATCCTCTGTAGCTATTAGGATATGAGAGAACACTGGAGGCAGGGTGAGCCTGGTGTTATACAAGAGTATTAACAAACAGTCAAGGACTCAGAGCCATTGCCCTTCCCTGTACCTTGTGATCAGAAACAAATAAATTACTTTTAAAGAAAAACAACATTAAAAAAAAAAAACCCAAACAAATCTCAAACTAATGTAAAATGTCAACTTAGGAACTACAATCCTAAAAGAAAGTACAGTAATTACAAAAGAAAAAGCAATCTTAAAACAAATGCTAATTTTAGAAAGAGCTAAAATTATTAAATAAGAGTTTCTAGCAGCATGACTCAGAAAACAAAAGAATTTGTGACTAAGTTGAATGAATGTCAAGTTGAGGTTTCCCTTGGACTTTTTTCAAAGTCTATTTATTCTATGACTAACTACTAATTAAGATGCAGCATCATGAGAGCTTTCCACAATTTTTTTGTCAACTAACTATATAGTTTATGGCAAAATGAGGTTTTCCCACAAAATTAAGCCATTACTTCTTGTATGTTAAGCATAAACTATCTAAAAGTGCAGCGACATGATAGATGTATTTATAACCACTATGTTTACATACCTTTGCTGAAATTGCTAATGTGCAGGCAATTCCCAATTCTCCACCTCCAACCACAGTAATTTTATTAACTGTTTTATTCTCATGATTTGCCCAGTTCTTTGAATTTATGTCTGAGACACCTATAAAGAAAGTGAATGATCATGAGAATTTAAAAATAATATCAAAAAACATTTTAGCATCTTAAAAAATATATACCAAGCTTCAATAACTTGGATAGAAAAAAAAGTGCTAGTTCATAATAGGCACTAAAAATACTTGAACAAATGAAATGCAAGAAAGGCAGAAATCTCACATTAAATATTCTACTAAATAGAAGCTACTCTTTTTGAAAAGAAAATATCTTTACAAACATTTAAAAAATGTAAAACTGGAAAAACAGAATTTCCATAATTCTGGAAAACATTCTGATTCTTACTACTCTGGTCTAAAACGTCAAAACAACAACAACAACAACAACAAAGCCATTTATTAAATTTTGCAAGCATGGGTACTTTGCTATATACTCAATGAGAAAGATTGAGAATCAAAGATTTTCTGGTCCAATATATTGAAATGAGGCAAAGAGCCACATAAACACATAATGAAAAAGGTCGGAAGCCATTACTATATATCAAGTGGTTTTGAACAAAACACAAATTATTTTATTTGTCAATATGAGGTAATATTTTACATTTTAAGAAAACATATTCATTAGAACTGTATGGTAGGTAACACCTTATAGATGTACAGAATTATTGATTTAACATAGATATGTATGTACAAGTATGCATGTACTTATTTATAAAAATCAAGTAGCAGAGAGTAAAAGCTATTAGTGAGAAATTGTAAACTCATAAGTCTTTGATTAACAAAATACAGACCTTCAGTGATTTTTGCAATATAGGCTAGCAAGTCCACCTGCCGTGCCTCATCAGATGATGATAGAGAATAGAGGGGAAGTTCCTCTTGAAATTTGGCAATCATTTCTTTAATTAATCCAACAATGACTGATTTAGGCTGCAGAATACACACAAAGGGCAGAGTTACACAAAAATTTTGTTAATAAGTACTACCTTATTAACATATACATTGTTATAGTGTTAGCCAAAACAAAGTACTGCATTATGCTCTCATTTTTTGAAAAGTACTATAGAAATCATGTGATACCTTCAACTGCTTTAATACTTTTAACTGAAGAATTACTTAAGATTTGTACACCTTGAAACTATCTAATTGTTACCAACCAATGTCACCCCAATAAATTTAACAATTAAAAAAAATTACTTCGTTCTTTTAACTGAAAAATAAAGGGAGAAATGCTAAATCTATATCTCCAAAAGGTGGGAAACTGGCAGGAATGTGCTTATTAGTAGAGTCCCTGTTTGGGAACAATCCTGTCTGTCTTTTTAAAAACTTTTATTTTGAAATAATTGCAGACTTTATAGAAAAGTTGCAAAATAGTACAAAGAATTTCCATATACTCTTTACCTGATCACTAAAATGCTAACATTTTATCACATTGGCTTTCTTAGTCTCTTTCCCTCTATATATTTTTCTGAACCAATTGAGAGTAAATTGCAGATATGCTACCTCTTCACCCCTAAAATACTAAGGAATAGAGTGAAGAAATAAAATGGAGTCACTATATTCAAGCTGTTCAATTACTAAAATCAAGTAGACTTAGGTATGAGGAAATGATTCTATTCTTGTTTAAACTAGCCTGAGAACTTAAACTTCTGAGCTTTCCAGTCTTGTGTCAATGCCTAGATAATTATCAAAACTCCACATAACCTCTGGCTACCCCCTGAAGGAGTAAGAAAAAAATGTGCACTTACCCAGACCACTTGACCTCCATCATAAAGATTGCCTGACAGCAATTACCCAGACAACTTGTCATCTAGAAGATTACCATCTCAGACCAATCCAAAGAATAAGAATGCAGAACTGATTCTTAAGAACGGACTTTTTAACTATAAGAATTTTTAGCTCTTCTTTCTTCTTTGGAACACTCCAGGTATTGCCTAGTTGTGTTTCTAGCCTGCAACCCCCCTAAAACCCTTCAATAAATCTTGATCATTAATTTCTAGCCAAAGCCTCCAGACTCATTTTTAGTTAATCCAATAATACTACAGTGTATATTTACAAAAAGGCAAAGACAAAACTAAACATTCTCTTGGGGCTGCCGGGTTGGCTCAGCAGGTTGAATGCTCGCTTTGTATCCCTGGGGTCTGAGGATTGAATACTGGCCCCAGCCTGTGTGGACTCATATGCTGAACTCAGTTCAGTTCTTGCTGGGGCCCATGCAGGAGGCCCCTGGCCTGTTTCCCACCCAGCACAGTCCCATGCCCACCTGTGGAGTGAAACTATATCGAAAACTAATGATGTACAACTATAGAGACTGCTCTGGCCCTCCCCCTTCTCTCTGACTCTTTCTCTGTCAAACAAACAAACAAACAGAACAACCAGCCAACAAACTAATAAAGTATAATTTCATTAAAAAAAAAACCCAAAAAACGAAACATTCTCCTATACAACCACAATCAAATCAGAAAATTAACATAAATAAAATATTATCTAATCTGGTACTTTCTTTTCATTGAATTGGTTAAGTAACACTAGTGAAATTCACCTAATGTAGATAAGCTTCAATGTTATTATCAGCAATATAATGTGAATAATAAATTCCAAGTAGTTGCTATTAGAAACAAATGAGCTATGCATACAAACTACACACTGAATATAAAATAGATGTTTATTATTTTTATTATTATTAATATTTAGTAGTTTGCTCATTTAAAAAAAGTGTCTAATTGGGGAAGCTGGGATGGCTTAGTGGGTTAAGCGCTCACTTTGCAGTGCCGGGGACCGAGGATTGAATCCCAGCCCCGGCCCACACGGACCGTGTGCTGGGCTGGGGAGTGCCCCAGTTCAGTTCTCTCTCTGTCTCTGTCTCTGTCTCTTTGTTAAAAACAATAAAAATTAAAAAAAAGTGTTTAATTTCTCAAGGTCTGTGCTTCACTATTTATAAATTAAGAGAATGAGGCCATTAGGATCCAAATCTCAAACATCTTTAAAGATCAAGCAGGGGATGCTGGGATAGCTCAACAGGTTGAGTGCTTGCCTTGAAACTTTGAGGTCCATGGATCAAATCCTAGCCCTGGCCCATGCAAACCCATATTCTGAACTTTGGTGCAACTGGTAACATCCCAGATGGTGGCAAAAGTTCTTGCCTGCCATGAGGAAGACCCCGATTTGGTTCTTGACCCTCAAGGCCCCATACCCACCTGCATGGAATGAAACTGTCACAACTAATGACTATGACCATGGAGACTACTCTGGGCCCTCTCCCTGTCGCCCTCTCCCCGTCTCTCTCTCTCTCTATTGCCATTTTTTATTCCATCCTCTCTAACAATAAATCTTCCTCTCTAACAATAAATCTTAAAAAGAAAAGAAATCAAGCAGATAACATAATGTGTAAAGTTGTCAAGTGTAAGAAAATTTGGGGAGATGTTGTCCTAGCTGGAATGTGAAGCATCGCGGAGTCAGGACAGAACTCCACTTCCTCAATTTAAAAAAGTAAAAGAAGGGGGACCACTTGTATCCAGGAGCCAGCCTGGCTGAATGGAATCCCTGAGTTCGAGCGGTGGGAATTGAAGACCGACACATTTGTCGGCCGACTGGCCTCAATAGGACAGCCCCAAATAGCTTTATTCAATCACTTATATAGCCAAGGTTCATATCATTACAAGGAATAAGGAAAGACAAAAGGGAGTTTTTTCAACTACAGCAAAAACTACTCATTAGCTGAAGTACAGTGCAGGCAGTTTGTTATCAGGAACATGCAGACCCTCTCCCCTGCATTCCTTTTATCCCACAGCCTGTGATCTAACACCTGGTGCCAGCTGTCTGACCTTCATGCGAAGCCACACACATATCTTTCTATGTCCAATCATCCAGCTACCCCCCGAGGGAGATGAAAGGGGGGCCGAGGCCCTGCCATCGAGGCCCCCCATAACCTGTCAGTTTAGGGGAAGCCGGGATGGCTCAGTGGGTTAAGCGCTCACTTTGCAGCGCCGGGGACCGAGGATCGAATCCCGGCCCCGGCCCGTGCGGAACCATATGCTGAACTGGGGAGTACACCCAGTTCAGTTCTGTCTCTGTCTCTGTCAAAAATTAATAAAATAAATAAATAAATAAGTAACCTCTCAGTTCAGGCATATGACCGGCTCCCATCAAGATGTTTATTGTGGCAAATTGGAAAGAGTTCTCATATAGGCATTCAAATTCATATGAAAAAAACCAAACCAAACCAAACCGAACCACTGTGCTGTGCTGTTCAAACAAAATTCTGTAATACAGCACACTGAATCTCTTGAGGTAAATGTCTATAATCCTTGGCCTAACAACCTCTAGATTCTTTCTAGCTCCAAAATTCTATATAATTATACTACATAATTATAATTTCAACTGCTTGTTGAACTTAAAGTTACTGTAGCACTTTTAAATAAGGCACTTTAAATAATGTAATGTCTTCTTAAGACTAGTTTTAACTTATAATTAAGAGGTTCAGAAATCAATACATCTGAACTAAAATCAAGTACAGCCCCAACTAGATTACAGGACCATCTCTGAGTATTTATTAAACAAACAAAGCTATGAAAAGGGAGGCCAAAGGAAACCAGAAAGAGGAAACAGAGAATATGAATTCCCACAATAGAGCACAGGTATCAAAATACGATTTGAAGATAGTTTTAAAAAAAAGAAGGGTAAAATGGATGGAGATAAACAGATAATTCAAAAAAAGAATAACCATACATAAAGATAAATACATGTGAAAGATTATAATTTCTCAACTAATCAAAGAACTAAACATTAAGACATAATTTTTTGTCCTTCCAATGGACACATTCTTTTCATGTCCCATTCATAATATTTAACTGACAATCTATCTTATTTAAATCTCAATACAAGTAATGTACAAGTTCATAAAATAAAATGTTAATGTTTCCCCACCTAAACTCCACTACTGACAATCTGGTATGAATCCTTTCTTTTACTATTTCTCTTTTTACTTCTTTATATATGAAAAATCTAGAAAATCACAAAAACGAAGTAAAATGTGTCCACAATTATACAGGATGTATATAAAATAAGAAATGATAATCCTAGCATCATTTTTTACTCCATCCTCACTTGACTTTGACATATCCCTGTACAAATTTCTGGGTACATATAAATATATTATAAATTATCCTTTCATAGAAGTTTTAATTACTTATAAAAAATGAGAGCATATTCTACAACCTCTAAGTAAATATAAAGAGATAAGCAAAGGTTTGTTTTCTTTTAATGATAATACCTCTGTTAGAGCAAGGGTGCTAGAAAACAGGGACTCACCTACAATGACTTCTACTGATGGTAGACATGCAACATTTTGTCCACCTTTGGAAGGCCACTTTACAACATATAAGAATAGCCTTCAAAACATTTATAAACTTTGATTCAATCATTTCATTCCTAGAGATTTATTAATGCTCATCATAATGGTAGATGAAAATGCAGAATACGAAATTGCATAATGTAAGGATTTGTAAAACAAGTAAATTACAGTTATATACTCAACATGGGTAAATTTAAAAAAATTTACACAAAAATATAATTAATGCTCAGATAAAACAAAACACATAACAGATGATCATATACAGTATGATTCAATTTACATAAAAGTCAGAAACAGGGAAAACTACAATTAATACATATACATTACATAATCATCTTTAATAGGAAAGGACTAGAAAATAATGCCCAGTATCTTGGTAGTAGCTTTTCATGTACTTTATCAAGCAGCAAACAACTACAAAAAGACAGGGAGCAAGCAGTTGGCTCCTAGGCTGGGAGAGAGCAGCTTCAGGCAGGCTGCTTTCATCAGGGTTCTGGGATAACCCCTGGACGCTCAATTTCAAACCACTTTTAAAGACCATATGAAGAATATCATTGAAAGAAAATCCAGTAACTTATTTGTTACTTTGATACACTAGGATCAAAGAAGAGTATTCAGAAAAATAAGAACTTTTAAAAGAAAATCCAAATTGATCTTACATGGCTCCAGTTTTGGAGGTAGGGCAAATAAATTCTGCCTTTAGCATCCACATGTTTTCCAACTGAGATTCCCATATTTGCAGTTGGCTTTAAGAAGCAAATGGGGGGAGCAAAAGGGTGAGAATCCAATATCCACAAACGAATTGGTATGTTATATGTATTACCTATTTGAGACAAAATAAACACACTTCAAGAAATAATACAGCATATATATTTATTTATTTATAATATAGCTAGCTGGTATTTTATGACAAGTAGTCTAGTTGAGTATATATATGAAGGATTTATGTAAATCAAGGCCTATTTTCCCCATTTCATCTACATTCATATTGGAAATATGTTCCCATTAAAGCACAAGCATAACATTTGAGGAAATTTATTTAAGACAATGGCCAGCTCATTCAATTCAACTCAATAAATATTTACAGGACCTACTGTGTCAGGAATTTGAGGTACACCACCTTTGCTATGTAACCTTCTTTGCTCCATTTAAGCAGAGCTATTATACCTTCTTGAATGGTAGTGGACACTCTATTTTTATATTTCTTCTGCATGGAAGTTACTTGCTTACAGGTCTGTATCTCCTTTTACTCTGTAAATGACTTCCTAGGAGAGGATTATGTATTACATTTCCATATACCCTGTATTAAGTACAGTGCCTAACATACTGGCTGCTCAATAAAAGTTTCTTATATAAATAAAAATGACTGAGTTAATAAACAAATGAAATAAACAAACAAACAAACAAATAAATAAATAGATGAACAAAGATGAATTTGATACTGGCCCTAAAGTTGCTCACTAATTGCAGGTACTATAACATACTAGCTAGGTTTGATACATAGAACTTTAAGCTGAAAATAACCTTAATAGTTACCTTATGCAGTGGTTCTTAAATTTTAGTGTACTGAGATAGGAACTTGCATGTATGTTCTTCCAATTGTAACATGTATGTCATGTCTACAGAGAGCCAACATCTGACAGTTGGATGCCAGGTAGTCCAAAGTTAAACCTAATATAAGTGCAAAAACTAACCTTAAACTAGAAACTGATCAACTACCTTAGCTGTTTATTGTATGTCCTGATATTTATTCCTGCTTTCAAAGTCTTATAGCATATGTCTTTCACTGTACTTACCAATATGGCTGCTCAGAACCAAGAATGCCTACGTTTAAATCCTAATTCCACACGTTACTAGTTATATGATTTTAGGCAACTTAACTTCTGTGTCTCAATTCCTTCCTACCTCATAGGGTTGTTGTGAAGATGAAATGAGCTAACATATGTAAGATGCTTAGATCAGTATATGATATAGTAAGTACCATGAACTACTGGCAATTTTTGCAATTTACTTCAAGCCCATTTTGGAAATATGCTAGGCATAATAAAAATAGTTTGCTTTTCCACTATAACCCTTTTGTTTACTAAGGAAATCCTCCTTCCACCAAAAGCTACTTTTTCTATCTTACTTACTCCTTCCCTACGTATGATACTCAGCCCTGTGCACAAATTAGGAACATTTAAGGGACTTCAAAACATACCAATGTCCAGGCCACTCCCCCCAATTTTTTGATTTGTTAGGATTGGGTCTGGATATATATTTTATATATATATATATATTTTTTAAATCTTCCTTTAATTCTAACATGCAGCTAGGATCGAAAATCAGTATATTATAGAAATGTCCTAATATCCGGGGTGAGGTTTACTATTTTATATCAGCAGTTCTCAGAACCATACTCCTTTTCCACTTCTGCCTAACTATTAAAAAATTTTTTATTGAGGCATGACACCACAATAAATCTAGTTAGTATCTGTCACCATATATAGTGTCTAAGTATTTACAATACAGGTACAGGCAAAGCTGCTGGTCTATAGATAACTCTATGATTATAAAGTCATGCAATCATAGCTTCAAAAATTGACCAACAGGTACTAAGACATACTATCACATTCTTTCAGAAGTTATTTTGTCTAATGTTATATACTCCAGGCCAGTGTTTTTCAAATGTTAGTCACAATAAATAGGTCACATAATTAATTGAGGAGGCTGCAAACAATGTATTTTAAAGTGGAATTAAACAGAAAATAGAATGCACAACAGGTAGTATCGGTTTTTCAGTTATATACATATATGTGTGTATATATATATATTGTATGTGCATATATATATATTATACATATATTTATGTTAGTTATGTATATAAAGGTATTTCTTATTGTAAGGTCACAGTAAAAACATTTGAAAGCCACTATTCTAGACCATGAAAATTTTTTTGTTTCATAATATAGCTGAAATGGTTGGTTCATGGTGGCCAAGTTGTGGCAAAAACCAAAGTGTCCTTTGGGAGAGGGGATAAAGTTGTGGAACATTTACACAATGGAATATTACTCAGCTATAAGAAAAGATAAAATATTGCCAGTTGTGACATCATGGATGGTCTGAGATCATCATATTAAGTGAGATAAGTCAGACTGAAAAAAATCAAGAACCATATGACTTCACTTATATGTGGAATATAAAACTGAAAGTAACAAAGAAACAAAAACTCATGGACACAGTCAATAGTTTAGTGGTTACCTGAGGGTAAGGGGAGAGGAGCAGGAGAGGAGGGAGGGGCATCAAATATATGGTGATATATAATATAATACTATAGCTGGAGTGGCAATCCAAATCCCAATGGAGCCACTTTCTGTGTTAATCACTATATATTAAAGAAAAGGAAAGAAATGTCTATTGAAGGTATCTTTCTGATTGATCAGTGGTCTTCTAACTCCACCAATGCCCCTCCCCAGCAGTAGTCATACATTTTAATAGCCAATGTCCAGCGAAGCACATGGTCAGCCTGATTTCATGTCTCCCTTGTAAGATTTCACTGCTGATGTTCTCTATTCTCTTCTTCCTTCCTTCTTTCTCATTTTTTTCCTGTCAGCAACTGTCCTGCCTCCTACCCGGCCCATGTAGCTTTCAGTACTTAATTAACCCAAAGACAGAGAACTCCTGGTAGATCCCTCAGATTTAAAGTAATTATATTGTAAGAATATAATATAAGTTAGGTATAAATAAAATTTCTAAAAATGGGTAGATGAAGAAAAAGTGTTAACATGACCTTGATATAATCTTGGAGAGATGATAAATAATCCAGGAAATTTCTGCAGGTATGCATAAGGAAGTGTCCTCAAGAAGTTTCATATGGGAAACAGGATTGGATGGGGAGCTTAGATATAAAGTTAACCTCATCCTTTCTCAATTATTTAAAATTCTTTAGCATGAACATGTATTGTTATAGTTATTATACTAACAAAATAACTAAAAGAAACTAAGATAGGCAGACAAATAATAATGGCCAGCATTTACTAAGTACTTACACTACACCAAGAGCTTTACTTACAGTAATTCACTTAATCTTCACAATTCTAGAGTTAGACTTTATTACTGACCCATTTTATAGATGATAAAGATAATACACTCTGGCCTGCTGATCAGCAGGAAATAACTAGTGTGCATCACACTGAGTTGATACGATCTCAGTCAAAAGCAAAGGAAAAAAGTATACTACCAATAAGAAGCTATTGCAGGTACCATTAGTACCTTGAAAGACCCAGCATAAGAATCAATGACATAACTCCATGGTTCTAGGAGAGGCAGAGTGCCAAGGAGGAACATCGTATCGATGGTGTTAAGATAACTTTTATGTCCTCCTGTTACCTTCCCATACTGTCCTAGAAACTGAAATGCCACTAAGCAATGATTCATTTAAATGCTTAAGCTCCTCTGTTAATACATAACTACACTGGAAATTACTGGGGTGGATAAGAATTGTGAAATCAGTCAACTGATCAGTTATTGGGGTGGGTAAGAATTCTCTCTTTTTAACATCTAACCATAACAAACGCACAATACAAGTAATAGGGAACAGGTCTGAGTAAGGTTCTCTAGGCAGCCAGAAACAGTCTGAGAGTTTGGTAGGGGACGAACATGAAAGGAAACTAAAATCAACTCTATGCCTGTTCTGCCTACTTCAATGCAATTTATGCAGAGCCCATTGCTACCACTTTCATTGCCAACCACATTCCCAGTGTAAAAGCCAAACTAAATTCTTATGCATTTCCTGTGCATGGTGGGAATAAACAGGCAGAATAAAACATGAGTGCATTACTAGCAATAAGTTATCATTAGGGGTAGAAATTAAGAAGGATTTGTAATAAACTAGAAACTATAATAATGAAGCACCTACTTTGAAAAAAATACTGCTTCTGGGTGTCCTTGGGGCAGTGTATTCTCATTACATAGTGCTCAACCCTTTGTTCTCTCCCCATTTGGTTTCCAGATCCTCCTCAGGCCTTTTTCAGTGCACCTCCTCTTTCAAATGCCCAGTAAGTTCAGTTACTCCTCAGCCATTCAGTCAGTAATCAAATAAAATAATGCAATCATTCAACAAATTATTTACCCAGCGTTTTCTATAAGTTACAGTACTGTATATTAATTAGTACAGTACTGTATATTTGGAAGTTATCGATTCTGAGATTACTTGCATTTTAAAATAAGAATGATTTAATGGTAGAATTTCAGGTACCACTGCAGAAAAATATTTTGTAATCAATGCTTCACCGGTGCTTACCCAATCATATTATATAAGCAATCTCCTGTGGTACCTGTCTGAAAGGTTAGTCCTATTGAACATTGGAGGAAGTAAGTCTGGACAAATAGGAAGAGTGTACAGGAAAGTTAGCGATTTTATTTTTCTTTTTGGTCAAACACTTAACTCAATGAAAATGTGTTGCTTTCTTTGAGGTTTAATGACCCCTGTGTTTTAAAAATTTCCTACTGGAAATTTGAAGTTCCAGCCTGATACCAGATATGTGGTCTTAGGTAAATCACTTGATCAGGACCCTACAGAATGGGGATAATGATATATCATATAGAGGCAAGGGAGAGGAAGAAAACATTGATGTGATGAAGAAAAAGGTGCGGCTCCTTGTAGTCTGCTATGGAAACCAGAGATAACTCCTGACCACAGTAGGCCTGTGGTCTGTCTTGCTCCCCTCTGTACCCCAGCACCCAGCAGAGTAGTGGGCACACAGTTGAGTCAATAAATATTTACTGAATTGAATCTGGTGATGTTAATGTAGGACTTCCTTGACTGGGAGAACAATCTGCTATATTCAATAAATTTCTGTATATATCATATACACGTCAAACCACTGAGAATGTTATGGCACTGAACAAATGTTAGTTCTTATTAAAGTGCTCTTTTAGAAAATTTCCAGTTTCTCAACTTCCACACTTACCCTGATACATCACAGGAATCGTACCAGTGAAATTCAGCAGGTCTTTCTGGGAACTGTCTTTAAAAACTGGAAAGAAAAAAAAGCCCCAAGCATTCATAACTGACTCAAGAACACGTAACACACACACATGCACATATACACACACAGAAACATACATAATGTCTAAGTATCATCATCTAGAAATCACTAAAAATGTCCATAAGAAAAATTTAATATTAATAGATGTTTTTCTTTCTTAGAAAGCAGAGAAAGTAGTTGAAAAGACATAGGACTTTGATACTGAAATCCCAAGTTCTAGGCCAAATTTCCCACTTAGAGGCATTGACTTTTGGTTACTTTAATTTCTTGAGGACACTGGGATGGCTCAGGGGGTTAAGCACTCACTTTGCAGTCCCAGAGCCTGAGGATTGAATCCCGGCCCAGGCGGACCCACATGCTGAGCTGGGGTGTGCCCCCAGTTCAGTTTTTGCTGGGGCCTATGTGGGAGGCTCCCGGCCCAGTTCCTACCCTGCGCAGCCCTGCGCCCACCTGTGAAATGAAAACTATATGGAAAACTAATGCTGTCAACTACGGAGACTGCTCTGGGCCCTCCACCTTCTAGCTCTCTCTCTCTCTCTCTCTCTCTCTCTGTCTGTCTCTCTGTCAAAAAACAATAAAAATAAATCTTAAAAAAAAAAAAATTTCTTTGACCTTTAGTTTCATCAGTTATAAAATAAAGATAAGATTGCATTATAAAGTTGTCATAAAGATCAAATGAGATAATGTGAAAACCCTTAATAAGGATTATAAAATGTGTGTGTGTGTATGTGTGTATGTGTGTGTGGGGGGGCATTATCAAATAATTGTCACATATAACAAATCAGCTATAATCACTTTCACAGGTCAAATTATAACTTTCATAACCAGAAAAAAAATGTTTGCTTTATTTTTAAAAGGGACCTTTTAGAAAGATCAATGATTATCATCTTTGGCTCTAACTCCATTATTCTCAACCTTTTTTCAGCTTTCATATCCCCGAAATTTCAACTTACCCATCAATAATTGGAACACAATGTTGAACTAATACCCTAATCTCTGAACTGAATACAGAAAACACTAACTCTGGCTTCAAACTGTCTTAGTTTCTTGAATGTAGTGCTTTTAGTACCTCAATAGCTATACTATTTAGGAAGAAAGAGAAAATTCCAAATAGATTTGATGACCTATTGGAGAAGGAAATGAGGAAACCAGGCTGACAGAAAACTCAAGACTAATACGAGTGTATATAAGCACAAATGTTTACCTTATACTACGGTATATGAGTGAAAGGTAACAATGGGTAAAAGAATCATTCCAAGGCAAAAATTAAAATGGAAAGAGGTGAGGAACAGTAATTGTTACTCAGGGACACAAAATAACCTAGAAATGTGGTAGAGAAACTACAGGTGTAAATATTTATTGCCCAATCATATTATTAAAAAAGTCAAAATAGAAGTGATTATATATGTGACTGTCATTATCTTCAATAATAAAGTATACATTGATAATATAAATCCTATAGGTTGAAGGTCATGGCACAATTGCTCACTTTCTCTAGACAGAGGGAAATGAGAATAGGAATTAACCTGTATAATAAATCTGTATGATAAAGAAACATACTGTAAAAGGACAAGCAGTACTCAAGCAGAAGGCAAGATAGACATGGGTACAAAGCCCAGCTCCATATTCTTTTTTTTTAAACTTTTTTTAAAAATATGTATTTTATTTATTTATTTATTTTGACAGAGGAGAGAGAGAGAGATACAGAGACAGAGACAGAACTGAACTAGGGGAGCTCCCAGTTCACCATATGGTTCCGCATGGGCCGGGGCCGGGATTCGATCCTCGGTCTCCGGCGCTGCAAAGTGAGCGCCTAACCCACTGAGCCATCCCGGCTTTCCCTAGCTACATATTCTTGAACAATTTATTTAAACTCTGAGCCTTGGTTTATTTGAAAAATGAAAATGATAATACCTCACTGCTTTGGTTTTAAAAAATATATGTCAGATAATAAAGATAAAACATTTGAAAGCATATCTGGCATTCAATAAACAGTAGCTGTTATATCCCCTGTCCCAGGCATTTATGTAGCACCCATTAACTACAGGTGAGAATCAAAAGAGGCCAGTCACAGGTGGGCCAGAACTAATCATTTCTTCCACATATAAAGCTAGCTATTCCTAATAAATACTCCAAATTACTCCTCAGAATTTCTAATACATAAATCCAAAGTAGATACATTTTCTTAACCTAAGTTCAAATATAAAACATATCCATCTATATTAATATAAAGCTTTCAAAACTGTTTTTGATTAATTTGTGGGTCCTGACGTTAATCTACTGAGTATCAATGAGCATTTGTTTTTAAATGGAATAAAATGCAATAGAAGAGAACATGCCAGAGTGTGCACAGTATTTTAGTTATGTGTATATGGGGTCTTGATACAAAATGTATTTCCTAGTGTAGGGTGTAGTCAGAAATTTTTGAAAGATACTAAAGTAAAATCTTTATTGGTTGCCAAACCCTCTATACAAACCCTCTATATTAAGTAAACAGGATAAGTTTAAAACTTTGTTGTTAATAACTTAAGAGTCAACCATATATGAGGTCCAACAATTAAGTTGGTGAGTCTGTCACACTGTGCTTACATTAGCAGCACTGTACAAACAATTCAGTAAGGTTTCATAACCTTGGTATATCAGTGTCTCACAGCTGTGTTCATGTTCACATGTGGCAGTGTCTTGCTGAGTGGCGTTCATTATTGTTGTTCCATGTTTTTGTGTGCCATCGTGAGAATGTTGGAATTTGAATTAGAGCAACAAACAAACATCAAATTTCTTGTTAAACTTGGAAAGAGTAGAAGTGAAATCATGGACATGCTACTCCAAGTTTATGGGAATAATGCCATGAAGAAAACAGCAGTGTACAAATGGATTAAACATTTTTCTGAGGGAAGAAAAGCGTCATTGATGAAAAGAGGTCAGGAAGGCTAGTAAGTAGAAGAACTGATGAAAATATTGCAAAACTTTGTTGAATTGTGTGTCAAAATCATCGGCTGACTGTAAAAAGCATAGCAGACCAACATAATATAGTCATGATATAGAAACAGTAAGGAAAATCTTCATTAAAAATCTTGGCATCACATGGGTGATGTGATGTGGATTTGTACATCTGGAAACTGTCTAATTGTTACCAATCAATGTCACCCCATTAAATTTAACAATAAAAAAAAAAAAGAGAAAAAAAAATCTTGGCATCAGAAAAGTGTGTGCAAAAATGGTCCCAAAGGAGTTCACTGATGAACAAAAGCAAAGTTTGCCAAGACCTTTTGGAGAGGCAACATGATGCTTTAGGCCATGTTATCACTGGTGGTGAAACATGGGTGTACCAATACGAGTCTGAAACAAAGCTTCCAAGTGCACAGTGGAAGTCAGCCAATTCTCCGTGACTGAAACAGTTCTGTCAGTCCAAATCAAGAGTCAAAATCATGTTGCTAACCTTTTTTTGATGTCAGAGACATTTTTCATTATTAATTTGTACCAACTGGACAAATAGTAGACCAAGTTGACTATTTGGAAGTGCTGAAAAGGCTGCATGAAAAAGACGAAAACGACCTGAACTTTTTGCCAACAACTCATGGCTCTTGCATCATGACAATGCACCAGCTCACAGGGCACTGTCTGAGGGAGTTTTTAGCTAGTCAACAAATAACTGTATTGGAACACTGTCCCTACTCACCTGATCTGGCCCTCAATGCCTTTTTTCTTTACCAGAAGATAAAAGAAATATTGAAAGAGGATATTCGATGACATTCATGACATCAGGGTAAAACAACAATAGCTCTGATGGCCATTCCAGAAAGAGTTCCAAAATTGCTTTGAAGGGTGGAATAGATGCTGGCATTGGTGCATAGCTTCCTACAAGGAGTACTTCGAAGGTGACCAAGGTGATATTCAACAATGAGGTATGTAGCATTTTTTTCTAGGATGAGTTCACAAACTTAATTGTCAGATCTCATATGTGGTAGGCAGAACAATAGCCTCCAAAGATATCCAATACCCTAATGCTTAGAACCTATGAGTATGTTACATTACTTAAGGACACTTTTTAGATGAAATCAAGTTAAGAACGTTGAGATGAAGAAATTATCCTGGAGCGGCCTAATGTAATCACACTGGTCCTTAAAAGCAAAGAACCTTCTCTGGCTAGGGTCAGGATATCTGACTACACAAGAATGGTCTGAGAAATGCAACACTGCTAGCTTTGAAGATAGAGAAAAGAGACCTTGAGTCAAAGAATGTAGGTGACCTCTACAAGCAAGGAAATAAATTATCTCCCAGAGCCTCCAAAAAGGGACTAAGACCTGCCAACACTTTGGTTTTAGCCCAAACTTCTCACCTGTGTTGGACTTCTGTAAGATTGTAAATTTGTGTTAAGCCACTAAGTTTGTGCTAATCTTTATGGCAGCAATAGAAAATACAATACAAACTGTATTAAACTAAATTTCCTCAGAAACCATAGGTCACAAAGTGTAATGCAAAATCAGGGGATAAAAGAGAGAAATGAGAAATTATAACCTTGTAGCTCTCTATGAACAAATAATTAATAGCTTATATAATGTAGCAAAAACTAGAGAATACGATTCTTACCATAGGTGTCCATGGAATATTTGAAGTGTGGAAAGAACATATTTACATTCTTAAGTTCTTCTACAGTTAGGTCCCTGAACTTGTACTGGAAAGAGAAAAATGAGCATGGAATAAAAATCTATAGGCGATAGAACAATTACAATCAACATTTAACTGAAAATGTATTATGCGCTAGGCTCTGAGTTCTGAGTTTTACAAACACGGACAGTATTTGATTTAATCCTTCTAATAACCTTATGAAGTAGGTAGGGCTTATACCTGCACTACTACTTTACAGAAATAAAAATGAAAGCTAGAGAATCAAAATAACTTGCTGAAATGGATAGCAAGTTAAGTAGGGAAGGCAGCAGTTAAACCCAGCACTGGGCCTTAAGTCACTATATCAAATTGCCTCCAAATATCTTCCAAAGGCTTAAAAAGTAGAGCAGGATATATTACCACTGTCACCACTGTTCAAGATCCAAATTTTGGGTGGTGAACACACAATGCAACACAGAGACGATGTACTATAGAATTGTACACGTGGAACCTGTTTTTTTTTTGTTTTTTTTTAATTTATTGTTAAATTTGATGAGGTTACATTGGTTGGTAACAATTAGTTTACAGATGTACAAGTCCACATCACATCATTCATGCATCGTATTATGTGCCCATCACTCAGTATCAGTTCCCTTTCCATCACCTTATATCTAGTGCCCACTCCCACCTCCCCCCACAACTGTCCCCCCCTCCCCCCCATCCTGGTAACCACCAAACCATTGAGTGTGTCCATAATGCTGGTGCCCTCTCCCACCTTCCCTCCCTCTCTCCCTCCCCCCTCCTCCCCCTCCCTCCGGCAATCACCAAGCTATTGAGTGTGTCCATAGGTCTCTGTGTCTTTGTTACTTTCACTTTTATATTCCACCTACAAGTGAGGTCATGTGTTTCCTGATTCTTTCAGTCTGACTTATTTCGCTTAATAAGATGGTCTCTAGGTCCATCCATGTTGCCAGAAATGACTGTAATTTATCATTTCTCATCGCTGAGTAGTATT
>PVKE010016584.1:0-31830 GCA_004027555.1 Craseonycteris thonglongyai | reverse complement strand
CCCTGGCTTCCCCTTTCTTTTTTTTAAAGGAGATTTAGTAAAAACCATAGTTACCTACCACCATTAATCTCTACAACTATCTTTCAATGTAGGCATGTTTCCCATGTCATTTGTGAAGAAGATAAATTTTAGCAAAGTTAAGTGACTTGCTTATATTACACAATTCTTAAACTGATATTTGAACCTTCTCCTCTTGACTCCAAAGCCTTTGCTTCTATTTATTGTACTCACCTATTCCAATACATGATTTAATACCTGAGACTTCAACATAGCAAATTTTGTGCTAATAGTTTTGAGTCCACAAAAAATTTAAAAGACATGAATCAAAGATAGAAACTTAAAATAATTCTCAAACAAATCATTTCAAGGTAAATAAATATCTAAGCTATTATCTACTACTACCATCGTTCATTCTTTGTCCTAGTCAAAAATCTTTATAAATCTAAATGTATTTTTTTAATATTATTATTTGTGGGTGTTCTGTCACCATTTTCTAACTCTTTGAGGTAAGAGAAGAAAAAAACCAACAAACAAATAAACAAAAAGTGATTTTTTTAGCATGAAATAACACTTGGAAAAATCAGATTAAAAATAAGTACAACTCATTAGCATCAAAACATCTGGGTAAAAAGCAAAATATTAAGTCACTTATGTCAGACATCTATGTGTTTAGACACATCTATGTGAATAGAAACATCTAGACAAGTGAATAGAAACATCTAGACAAGATGATTGGATTTTCATTGATAATTTAGTAATTGCATAAATAACACTCTCTATGCTACACATTGTCAGGTTACCGGAATATTAAATATGTAAACAAGAATGCTTCCTATAGTACATGGTAGACTAGAGAGGTCAAATTAAAATTACTTTGTTGAGACCACTGAAGGCATTTTCAGATATTGGGTTTCATTTACAACTTCCTCTTATTTAACCCTAATCAGACCGCATACTTTGATCTAGAATAGTAGCTCTTAAACCACACTCCATTGGGCTGCACAGACAATACTATGGCATCCTATTCTAATCAATCCACTTCTTTCCAACAGAAAAGTTACTCTATCATGAAAATTACCATTCTGTAGCTTATCTTTTGGAGAGAGAGTGTGTGTGTGTGCACACGTGAGTGTGTGTGTGTGCATACATGTGAGTGTGTGTGTGATATGTAAAATTACAATAAACACAAAATTATAAGTAATAATTATTTGAACCAGAACACTTAGTCCCTTAAAATAGAGGTTTAACAAATCTAAAATACTATTGCTGCAAATAAGTTTACTAACAGTAAGCACACAACAAATAAAATTGATGATGACTAAAATAAATCAAAAGTTATTTATCACTGAAAAGCAGAAAAAGTAGCAATTCAAAATAATTTTCAGTTTAAAACAGTACTGATGTCAAAGCATTCTTACCCCACAGAGATTCTTATTTTTCCTTGGCAGCATGTGTTAGGCACTTCACAAAGCTGTCTAATAAGGCATGACAGTCAGACTTCTTAGGATACTGAACCTAAAACCCTTGGTAAAATTGAACCATGCCCACATTGTTATGTAAGACCACTTTTAGTAACCTTTAATAACCTACTAGATGGCTTGACAATACATGCTCTCTCAAGGTTATTCAAAACAAAAAATTTATAGAATTGTGGTCACACTCCAGGAAAAACATTAAAAATAAATAAATAAAAGAACTTGAGAGTGTGGTTGTGTTTGCAGTTTTTCAAGAGCCATATAAACTGTCAGTAGACCTGCTATTACACTTGGAGAACCATTATAATAGGTCATTTTTTTCTCACTAAGTACAACTTGAATGAAACGCTATGTTTTCTAATCAAGTTTGCTCATCGGAAAATCAGAACATAAATATAAACATAAAATGTTGGTCTATATTTTTCCTCCTTCCATATATTTCCCAAGGCATCACCATGGCCAAAGTATACTTAGCCACCACTTGATTCTGGGCTTGGTCACTTAAACCTGTGTTGGCCCATGGGATGAGGCAGGAATGACAGTACTAAGTTTTGAGATAGGCCTTAATGAGACAGGATAATTAGTGGAGCCTAGGCAGTTGAGGAGGGGAAGTGGGCTCCAGCAATCTCTGTAGTCCTGATACCCATGCTTGGGAATGTAACACAAAGATAAGATGGCCTAGGAGGGCCTGTCTACAGGAGAAGATAATTTCAGGACGCACTGTCCATGGTCCTTCCATGGCCCTTGGATTGTATTGGATTACAATTCAAGATAAGACTCACCTGGCTCAGTCTGAACTATGTGACAAACCCGGTACAACCTCTAACAAGTTAGGAATTAACCACAGGCACAGAACCATAGCTTCAAGGCATATAGAAGGTATATAGGAAAAGCCCCAAGTATAGAATTGGGCATTCCACTTCCCGGTTCCCCCTCTTGTCAGAGAGCTTTCCTTCTTTAAGGGGGCATTTCATTTTTGGATGTCCCCTCTTGTTTTCAGAGCTTTTACTCCTTTATTTTCTTAATAAACTTTATTACTTCACCTTTCCTGTGGCGTCCACGTTCTCATTCCTTGAGTTCGTGAGACCAGGAACATTGGACACCATTGTTCACAATTGTTCCTCCATCATTAAGAAGTTTTGTGTGTTTTTCGTGTCCTTATTTACTTCTGTCATCACTATGAGAAATAAAGTCAGTTATCTAATCTGTTATACTCTCTAGTAATATTAATCTACATGCATGGATATTTTATAAGAATTGTCATATATTATTTTATACTAAGTATTCTTCTCATTGTTATGTTACAACATTATATTCAACACACTCATGTACAAATGCCAAATTCCTCAGTAAATGAGGGCCAAAATACTGTTCCCCATCTCAATCAATATCAACAGTAATGAAAACTTTTAAATGAAGATTAACTAAATTAATTTAGAAAAATTTGAGATAGAAATTAAAGCAGTCAAAGAAAACATTTTTTATTTGTAAAGCACTAAAGACTGACCTACTCATTCTGTGTGTGTTGGGGGTGGCATTTAATATATCCATATGGATTTTATGTGATTTTCCTTCAGGTACTGTGTATCTAAAGAATGTTAAGTCTTTTGATTCCATATACTTAACTTTTGATGAGACATATTCTGTCATTTTTTAACACTACCAGAGGTGCCAAAAAAATACATGTTTTAAGAGATCTTATCTATATATTAACTTTTCGAAGTTGAATTACAGTAGCAATGTGTAGTACGATGTTCTCTCAAAAAAATGGCATTAATCAAATGCTAGCACCACCATGCGACAGGCAGGATAGTCAAAAAAAAATGGCAGAAGTATGCTTATCATTCAAGGAGCTCAAGATGATTTTGAAGTGGTATTTGAAATTTGAGAACATTGTAGAAGTACAATGACAATGGAGGCATGAGTATGCAACAGAATGCCTAGCAATTGCATGTATTCATGATAAGTTTGAGCCTCGTGGTAAACTGAGACATGTGGTAAGTTGAGACACGTGGTAAATTGAAATGGCATTCACATCTATACAAGTGGACACTTTGATAAATGTTGCCCAAGCTGTGGTTCACGGTAATCAGAAGTGTCTGGATGCTGATGCTGATAACTTTGAGCACCTCTTGTAATTGTAGAAGTCAAACATGACTTGTATTCAACTTTTTTTATCGGTATATATTGAGTATTACAATTTTAGTATAGTTTTTTCCTTTCTTAAAATGTGTATACATTTTTTGTCACCCTTTGTATATATATATATATATATATATATATATATATATATATATATATGTATGTATCGAGAAAACTTTGGTGATAAAAAATTCATTATGTTGTAGCATGAGGAATGAGTATAAAAGAATCTCAATTCAGTCATAACTGTACTCTCAACAGACGTGTGGCAATAAATCCAGAAATAAAACAAAAATATAATTTGTGGAGATGGCAGGTTGGCAGACACATATCACTGCCATATTGTCAGTCTTGCTGCACAGTGGGTTGCATTTTGTTTTTCTTGAAGCCATTTATTCACATATATTTGCTTTGGTTTCCAACTAACTGTAGGAACACATCTTCCCCCTCTGCTCCCCCCTCTTGCCAGCTGCTTGATATGTGGTGGTGCTGTTTCATGCTGAATGTGGCCATGAATCAATTAATAAACACTTCTCTCGAATGAGAGCAGATGACATGTAGATGACCATGAGTAGTGTGAGGCTAATGCAGCAGACTTCCAGGCTGAAAAAAGGACTGTGCTTAACAAAGCAGTGACCTGAGTGACCCTCAGGTGTCAGTCTGCAGGAGCTGATTTACAGGAGGGAGGGAAGCAGCTAGATTCAGTGGTGGTTATGATTTGGGGAAATGGGCAGGCAGTTGTAGAGAAAGGTATGGTACAGGTCTCCAGACCCCACCTCAAGGGCTAAGCAGGTGCGGACTGGATGCAAATATGTGGAATGGTTCCACGTGAGACTCACGTTTCACAACCGGAATAGCATCCATCTCTCAGGAGCAAATGGCACAGACTCTGTGTAGTGTGGGCCCTGGTGAGAGACTGCACCCTTGCACTGGTATGTCATTGGCAGGTGGGGAGAAGCGGTGGTAGATGAGTGCTTAGCAGCTACAAGGGTTGAGAGGTCACAGAGAGCTCACAGAGGGTGGGAATAAGGAATTACATCAGAAAACTAAATGTGAGCTTTTATCCAAAATCTCCAAGAGTACTCAGAAGTCTCCATCGGGGAATCTGAGTTATGCATACCATTCTTGGCACCTCCTAGGTGGGGCCCTGTGAAATGTATTGCTGGTGTGAACTCATTTGTACTCAACAGTTGGCGCAGCCTAAAGAAGCAGATCTCTGTTCTAAAGAGTTCTCTGCCCTAAAAGGATGACAGAATAATACACATAAGTAGATAACATTAACATCACTGCTCCATGAAATCTGTAGATAATTGCTCTGAGATCAGAGAAGAACGAATATTATGAACCAAATTTCGAGGATGAGCTTCATTTTATGTGCTACATACAATACATCAGACTAGCAGAGCCTTGGGAAGCCCCTGCATTCTTTTCTCTCCCTCTCAGTTTCGGTAACCTGTCTGTGTGTTCCCAGGGTGTCCTGTGTCATCATTTTACTGAACTTCGCAGTGATACTTGCGTGTTTTCTTGCCTATCTAAACTCAGGCTGCAAACTCTGGTATATAAAGAATGTTTCTTTATATTTAGTATCTGAATGTTTGTAGCTCACAGAATATATGGTTGTTATTACTCACTTGATAACTGAAAATGATAAAGGTATCCTTGTAAAAAGGAATCTACATACATTGATTTGACAAGCACAAACCTAACGGCCATTGTAGTCCTATTAGCCTACCCAGCAATAATTACTGCCTATAGCTCATCATTGGATTTCAAGTAATAGTCTACAAGAGTTTCCATCTTACGATTGAATTCAATAGCTTACATGCAAGACCTCTTGATCCAAGCAATTCACCACCTTATATCTACAGTCCAATAAAACTAGCTGGATAGATTTCTGAGAGCAAGTGTGAGGTGACGGAATCCCCAACCTTTTGTATTTGTAGATGCAGAAGCTCCAACAAAGAAAAGGATCCCATCTGGGTAATGGGGTTCTAAATTTCCTTTCACTATTAAAATGCCCAATCATTCTTCTATTTCAATGTCCCTAATACCTGGAATTGATATGGATGTTTCAATGAGACTGCATCAAGAATACAATTTAGGGCATAAAGAAAACTAAATGTAGGCAAAATTCTCTCTACAAAGCTATTCATTCTCTTTTGCTATGGAGACTCCTGCCAGTATGTATTCTCAAAACAACTTAAGTGTCCCATAGTCATA
Source organism: Craseonycteris thonglongyai (assembly GCA_004027555.1). Lineage (NCBI taxonomy): Eukaryota > Metazoa > Chordata > Mammalia > Chiroptera > Craseonycteridae > Craseonycteris > Craseonycteris thonglongyai. Next base: position 25,993 of record PVKE010016584.1, on the reverse strand, counting down.
AATATAACCTTGTGGGCCCACTAACTTCATTGTCCCTCTCCGCAACAGCCATTACTCACCCACACATGCCAGAGTCCAATAGCATTTGCCTTCATTTCTGGCAAAGTGAAAATAGATGCTATTAACTAGTCAGGTCTGAACTTGAAAACTTAGAGAAAATAGGGTTGTGAGAGTAAAGGGATGTAAACTACAATCTCTTTTACTTTTCTTCTCTTAGCTGGGTACATAGGCATAGTTAAAAACAATTATTCATCTCCCCAAAAGATGCCTTAATGTTCCCAGAGTTTTAAAAACATTTGAGTATTTGTTTAAAGAACTCCTAGTTTTTATCTAGTTTTATACTTTTCCATTGAAGAACTTGAGAGAAATGGTCATAAAATGGCCATCTTTTGCTTAATAAAAGAACAATCCAGCTCACATAATTTTAGTTAACTAGGTTAGATTTATCTCCATTTGTGTGCCATGGTGCTAATTTTCTCACCTTTTCACTGGCCTTTGCAATAATGCTCAACAATTCAACCACAAGAAGTATGATATATGTAATGCTCACAAAGGCCATGATATATTCCTTTCTTTCTCTCTCCCTACTTTTTGTTTTGTTGCTTTTTTAATATGACACACTTAGAAGACATTGCTCTCAAATATGCCAAAGTACCACTCTGGTGCCCCATTCAGCAGTAGGAGGGTCTTCTTTAAACTGATTTTTATATTCCAAACAATGGTGCTCATTGTTACTTAGCAAGTTGAAACCAAGTGTTCATCAGGTTGAAATAAACAAATTACTCTCCCCTTGACAAGCTCTTAGATTTACAGATTCTGTTCATTTCTTTAATTTGTCAGTATTAATGTCAGAACGCATCTGTAGAATTTATAGAAATAACCCCCTTGAGCTTATCACAGATAAAACACTCAAAAATGTCAAACCTTGTTTTAAGCAGTTGCTATTTGAATACTGGTATTGGGAGGGAGGTTTGAAGAGAGGAGGGGTTGAGAATGATTAAGTAGGCTAAAGACAGGAACCTGCTGACATATGTGAAAACAACTGGGACTGAAGGTTTAGTATTGTTCATTTTAAGGGTCACTGCTAGTCAATGATTTGTTTCTGTATCACATAATAGTTTTTTTTTTAAGATTTATTTTTATTGTTTTTGACAGAGAGAGAGAGAGAAAGAGAGATACAGAGACAGAGACAGAGAGAAGGGGGAGGGCCCAGAACAGTCTCCATAGTTGCACATCATCAGTTTTTTCACATAGTTTCATTCCACAGGTAGGCGCGGGGCTGCACAGGGCAGGAACTGGGCCAGGATCTCACCCAGGTGAGAACCGAACTGGGGGCACTCACCAGCTCAGCATGTGGGTCCGCATGGGCCGGGGCTGGGATTCGATCCTCGGTCCCAGGGGCTGCAAAGTGAGTGCTTAACCCACTGAGCCATCCCGGCTTCCCATAATCCTTATTATTAACAGCCAATTAGATATTTAGGCAAATCAAAGATTTGTAAAAATGGGGGTAAAGTGCACACAAAAGCTGGTGAAATGTGAATAAAGTCTGTATTTATCTTAATATGATTGCATCGATGTCAATGTCCTGGTTTTTACAATGTCTTACATTTATGTAAAATGTTATCATTGGGAAAAGCTGGGTGAATTGTGGATAGGAATTCTCTGAACTACTTGTGCAACTTCTTGTGTGTCTTAACTTATTTCAAAATAATAAGTATTAAAAGATAGAGAACACTTATTCTGTCAATTAAAAAAAATTGTTCTCAGAGAAAGGTAAGAGTAGGTAGACACTTAATCTATAAAAACAATGCACCACTAGACTTGGTGAAGAATAGCAAAAGTGACATCCATCTTTTACTTTCCAAAAATCTTTCATATGTTTTAGATTCAACAAAAATAGCATTTGCAATTTATTAGATATTGCCATCTCAGTAAGTGGTACCAGATTTGACAACCACCACTAATAAAGGGTTGGTCTTCTTAATCTAAAACATATCTGAATGTTTTCAATCAGCATCATTTTTTTTATTGTAACTCAGGGCATGATTTGACAGCTCTTTCGGAATTCAACATTCTTTTCTAGTGGCAGCAAAGTAGGTCTTCATATTTACCAAGGCCTTTCTTAAGACCACTTGCTTTGCACTTCTAAAGGATTCACCAAGGTGACAGGTTTGAAGATTAAAATACTTTTGAATAAAATTTGACAACTGCCAGTCTTCACCATACCAACATATGTTGTTGTAAGATATGTAATTTAGCATGTATTTTGGGAAGTTAAAATGTTTCTTATTTCTGAAATCAGTAAAATTTGATACAGATCATCACTTTTTCGCACTTGACCTAAATGGTGAACTCTTCCCACCCCAAACAACACACACTAACCTACACATATCTCACTCACTCACTCACTCACTCACTCACAGACTTTAAGTTTCCCTTACTGCCCAAATAAACTTCTAGATTAGAAGATACATAAAAAGGGAGAAATCATTATCTGTTTCTTTATATATGGTATCTTTGAAATAATGTATGGATAATTTCCTTAGACCTTGGCTTATTTTCTTATAATCTACAATGTCTTGTTCAGACACTGACAGTCAAAGCTTTCCTGCCCCATGTGCCTTTTGTGGGGAATTTTGTAGTTTCTTCAAATTTCTCATTAACTTTTTTGCTTGTTTTTATTTTGCTCTAAAGTCTTCTCCTTTGTGGTCACAGATACTTCTGGAATAGGTAATACGCATTCTCCATAGCTTGTGAGATGAACAGACCTCAGCCCCAACTTATGCTTCAAGAAATTCAAATTTTCAATTTACTGCTAAGGAATTAATTAGTTACATCATATTATAGCACCTATTTCACTCTCTGCAAATTATAATACATTTCTCCTTATAAGAATAATATCAACATTATCTTACTTTGGAATAGCCACTTGAAAGATGACAGCTGAGCTTCAGAGAGTATGATCTGCCTTTAAATAAATAAATAAATAAATAAATAAATAAATAAATAAATAAATAAATAAGACAGTGCTAAAATCAAAAAATAATTCTGATATTTTCCAGCCTGTGCTTCTATCATTAGGCTGCAGGTATTGGGAGCAGGCTGATGATGGATGTCTATGCATTAGAATAATGGGACTGCTCTTTGTCAACTCATGTCACTGACCAGACATTCCTAATTAAGATGTTGTCATTTTACCTCAGGGAAAAGCTTTGGCCAGATTCCAGCATGCCCATAAATAAGTTAGGCTACTAGAAATATTAGAAAGAATAGTTTCAAGTGAAAGTATCCTTCAATGATTAAGAGCATAATTCAACCTACTACCTAAACTGATTTATGGGCCCATTGTACCAGGCTCATTTGTAATTTAGCCCTTTGCATAGGGTACCTTCTGCTGGCCACATATGAAACTGCATTGGTAAAGCTGAGTGTTCAGCTCATTAATTCCAAGAAATATTCCATTTTTTTCCTCTAAAATTTATCATTTTTTCAATGAAAAGGACTTACTAAATTTTATTTACGTATATACACCCTTTTATTTTTCAGTGCCCGCCTCTGACACCCCATTATATGCAGTCCTATTCAATACCTGATTCATCTTTCATTTTTAGTGAAAAGATGTTTACTGCACTCTCTGAGGAAAATATTAAAAATATATATTTAAAGTAAATATTAACTCCGTTTGATTTCCTCACAAATATGGCATTCTCTATCTTTTCTCTTCAGAAATATATCCTGTCCTTTGCTTCTTTCAGTTGTCTTCTTTTATGTCCCTCTTGGGTTCTGGATCAGCAGCAACACATATTATAATTTATTTCACTATTTAATCAGACAATTCTTCCATGAAAAGCATTCATATAAAATATTCAGTGACCTACTATGGGATTTTACTTTTCAAAAAGAATATCCACATCGCCTTTTAAAATATGCAGAATATGATAAGCTACCCAGTCAACTCTGTATTCAGGGCCTTCAGAGAGGCATCTGTGTCTTTTTCTTTTACGAGCACAATCCCATAGATGTGCCAACATTCAAGAAGATTCTAAGGAAAATCTTCTGCTAAAGACAACACCAACAACAAAAAAAAGTGCTGGCTTTCTTCTAACTAGAAGTCTTAACTCTGGGTTCAGAGCCCTAAATCAGATGAGTTCAACCATCTTTGTTTATTCCCCGTGGAGGACAGAACTCCTAATGTGAGAGCAACTGGCCACGTCCTCCAGAAGGAACCCAGGGCCTTCATGGTCACCAGCGTTTAACCACACCTACCTCATTACTCCTTCCCCAGTCAGAAAGGTGATTCCTGATTGGACTATGGGAGTATTTCTAATGGCAACAGCCACAGTGAGTGACAGCTTTGGTCAAGTGAGCTGTGAGGTTACCGGTCTGGGGCCAGGGTCTAACAGCAAAAGCAATAGACCTTTGGTGAAGAATATTTCTGGTCCCAAACACTTCCTTTACTGTCCACCGATAGGTTGCTATAATCCTCCAAAACTTTGGGAAGATCTCAGCTGTCCCATCTAGGCATGTTTCCCTCTTGATCATAGAAGGGAAGGTTGAAAGCAATACTTAGACCTCTGTGTGGGATCCCTGTGCCAAAGCCCCTCAGTCTCAACGCTTCCCTTTTCTTCCTCTTCAGGGAATTGAGTGAAATAGGAAAGCTTTCATTTTTATTAGCACCTCTCAATTTGGCTTTTTAAAAAATATGGTTCTTTTTATGACTCATGGTACTTATTCACTTTAGTTTGCCTCCTGTAAAACAAAATACAGCAAGCTGCTCTATTGCCTTTGCTGTTTGAGCAATAACATTCCTGAGATTTCATGTGACAGTTTCTAGGCATTTATGAGAGAGAATAAAAATATTAATGATAATGAATATGGATATAAATCGTGGTGGCTACATCTTGGCATTTGTTTTTCTTAGGCTTAAATCCACAAGTTTCCCAGGAACTGAAGGCTCACAGTGCTGGAGCCCCAAGTCAACTTTGCTCCCGCTGAGTTGGAAGAGGTGAAGGATTCAAGATGTAAAGCGAGAGAAGGCCTGGAGTTGTTTTCTGTCTCAGTCCCTAGAAGAATTGAAATCTATTTACACCTGTTGCTAAGCATCCAGGCTGCCCTTATCTCAGTCCTGGACAATCTGCCTAAAGACTTTTGGGGATTTCTGTGGCAGTTAGGAAGGAAATATCTTCCTCTGTTTTCCAGAAGTGAAAAGCAGAAACATTGTGAAATTATAACCATCATTAGGGAAGTGGAAATATGACTAGACTTTTGCGTAAGATTTCACAATTAACAACCTTCTGGTCTTTTTTAATTTCCTAGTAAAATGACATATAGAAGGAAAACAAAAACTGTGTACTTATTAGAAGATAGTTAAATAAATACAGGGTTTAAATAAAAGACGTGCTTTTAGATCATGTGAAGTAAAGATGGACAGATGTTGTCTTGGGGTTTTGAAGGTAAATTCCATTCTACTACAGTGTTTCTTTTTAGAAAGATGATAATTAATTCATGTTTTTGATCCTTGTCATCTCAGCATCTTTGAGTTCATGAAAGGGCGCATTTCCCTGGAAAGAAATTTTTATTTTTAAATTGTGAAAAAATCAGCTATACAAAGTTTGGATGAGCACAAATCAATCCCAGAAGAACTTTAATCTTTACCATATAGGAAAGTAATCTCCCAGGTGGCATTTTGGAGTTTTCACAGCTCTGAAATCCCTAAAGGGTTGAAGGGATCTTTGTTTTATTGCAGACAGATGGACTGGGAATGACCAAGAAAACCCATTAAAATCAATACTTAGCAGAAGCTGAACACCTTGGGCAGTGTAAATACTGCCAACAAAGGGAGCTATAGTAAGCCCTGCTCACAAAACCTTTTGCTCTAAAACAACTTGCGAGCTAAGCTCTAAGGGAGAGTGAGGAGACAGTCAGCTACGAAGTTTTTAACGGAAAAGGGGGAGACATGTCTAACAGTTGTCCTTTTTGCACATGGGCTAAACGTATCGTAATGCATAGATTACAAATAGCTATTTCTACTGTGGTGAAAAGTGATGAAGATGATAGGGGAGGGTATGCATGAGTCGGGGAAGGCAGTATATGCGAACTCTCTATGCCTTCTGCACAAGTTTGCCGTGAACCTAACACTTCTGTAGAAAATAAAGCCAAAGAAAGAGAAAAAGAAAGATGACAACAGTTTTTTACCATCAAGAAAAGAGGTAAATGATTAATTAAAATGGCAGCGATATATATGTATTTTTTCAAAATTTAATGCTAAGTTCCTACTTCATTGTTTCTTTTTTAAAGATTTTATTGTTTTTGACAGAGAGAGAGACAGAGAGAAGAAGGAGGGCCCAGAGCAGTCTCCACAGTGGCACAACATCAGACATGGTTTTATTCCTCACAGGTGGGTGGGGGCCACACAGGCCAGGAACCAGGCAGGGCCCTCCTGCATGGGAAGCACACCCTGGTGGGAACTATACTGAGGGCCATACTCAGTTCAGCATATGGGTCCGCACAGGCTGGAGCCAGGATTTGATCAGTGGTACCTGGGGCTGCAAAGTGAGGGCTCAACCCACTGAGCTGTCCCGCATCCTCCTCTGCGTCATTGTTTCTGATGAGCAAATTCAGGGTTGATTTATCTGTTTTAAAAGCACCATAAATAAAGTCCTGAATTGGGAATGAAATGTGTATATTTAACTTAATAGTTGAAATCAAAACAATATATATAATTGATACTTAAGAAATGTCTACATGTAATTTGTATGTGATGTTCAATAAATGAAAACAGTATATATTGTCCGTTTATGTATTTGACAACATTGACCTATGAATTTGGCCTTCAAGGATGAGCGGCAGGTAACCCAAAACATTTGGAGGGAGGATTATGCTGTGTCCCCTAAGTATCCTTGATTGATAGTAAAGATAAAACAGACAGAAAAATTATTCATGGGGTGGGAATAATTTGGTTTCTTTTATCCTTGTAATTGCTATTTTGTTAGTATTCCTGATTGTTAATAGAATAGGGTTTGTATGTAGAGACTTCTGTAAATTAAAATCCAAAGTTAGCCACACCTAAGAGTGAAGTGGGGATACTGAAAATAAAAATTAATAATTTTGGTTATATTTATATTGGTAATAGTATACTATATCTTTACATATAAATTACATATTACATATCAATTACATTATATATGTGTTGTACTCAAATGTATTTTCAAAATAAGATTATTTCAAAAAGTTAAAACATACCTGAGTATATAAAAAAATCTTTAATCTTTATGTTGATTTTTAAAAACTTAAAAATAAACAAGCAGAAAAGTTATTTTGATACACTCTAATATAATGTAATCAGTTTCTTAGCTCTGTGTTTTTATAAAATATTTTTAAACATAGTATTATTTTTATTTTTTATCATAAAATTTTCTATTTTTTTTCTTCAAAGTTTTATCCTGTGGATAAATATTCAATTGATTATTTTATTGCCCATATATTTAATATTTCTGAGGTTAGAAAATTATGGGGAAGCCGGGATGGCTCAGTGGGTTAAGCGCTCACTTTGCAGCGCCAGGGACCAGGGATCGAATCCCGGCCCCGGCCCGTGCGGAACCATATGCTGAACTGGGAGCTCCCCCAGTTCAGTTCTCTCTCTGTCTCTGTCTATGTATCTTTCTCTCTCTGTGTCAAAAATAAATAAATAAATAAATAATAAATAAAAATTGAAATGAGTATATTTAAAAAAAAAAAAAAAAAAAAAAAAAAAAAAAAAAAAAAAAAAAAAAAAAAAAAAAAAAAAAAAAAAAAAAAAAAAAAAAAAAAAAAAAAAAAAAAAAAAAAAAAAGAAAGAAAATTACCTTCCAGGTTCTGTGGTAACTAGTAAACTCAAATAAATTCTGATGCATAGAAAATATTCTAAATTTTACTAGCATTTATATTGTATTGACATGTGTGAATAAATCAGTTAAAATATTTGCACAGCTACTGTACCTTTGTATTTATTCATATTAATGTATAAATATTTTATTCAAATATGCCTACTGGTAAGATCTATTTCTAGAATTTTAAAACTTTTGTTTTTTTAAATTTATGATTAAAAGCATATATATTTTTAAATTTACAAGTTTCAAAGTTATAGTTATTTTCAATAAAATATAAATTTACTCAATTAGTGAAAAAACAAATTTTTGTCTCTCTTCTAGGTTGAGATAGTTGAGTCTTTATAGAAATTCAATTTTAAAATTTATATACCACAAAAACTCATAATTCAATTTATTTTTCAATTCACTTGTTTTGTATGGATACTTATCAATGCCTTCCTAATTGCAGGCTTTTTCAATAATTGCAATTTACTAAAATCTTGAAAATCTGAAGTTTTGTACTCCATTAGTTGATTGTTTTAATTAAAGATTTACAGTTTATCTTGAACAATATACCACAATAACTTTAAAGAGTCATCTTAAATGATCTGCAGTACCCCTGAAGGACATGTCAGTTAATTTTAAAAGTAGTGTTTAGAAAGTTCACCCATTTCTAAACTCTGAATGATGACAGGCAAGAAGGGAATGTATAGATTGCCATACTTAAGTAATTATTTACTCAGTTACCTTCATTACACACAAAAAGTCATTCATTTACTATCTATCAATTGTCTAGCTCTCTAGCTAGCTAGGTTGCTATTTATCATCTATCTATGTTAACTTTGACGAGTACAACTTTTCTTTAGATTGTAGAATTTCATGGTTTGCTTGGACTCAATTATAAAGTATAATTATTGAAGTACAATCAAGTGCAAATATATATATGTTATATAAATGTTTAGTAATTTAGTTAAAACAATGTCTTTACCACAATGTGATCTGTACCAAATTTATACTTATATTATTAATACAAAAGTAAATAAATAGTCCTTCACTGTTAAAATTTTCAACTGAATTTACCATAGAACTAAAACTAATGTTAGATGTTTTACCTTCCAACAGTAGAACTATTGAAAACTTTTGTTTTAATAAATTGAATGAAAAATATCTACACATTATTAGCATTAATACCGTCATTTTTCTCTTTGATACCTCTGATGCTAATGATATTAACTTGGCATTACTTACTGGTTTTATAATTCTTTTACTAGTGGAACCAATAGCTTAAAATTGAACAAAAGACTGAGACATTGGAAATGAGAGAAATTAACCTAACAAGCATTTGTTCTGGATGAAATACATTTAACAGAATGATTTTTAAATGGATCTTTTGTAGGGACACAAATTAAATCTCACCATTTTTTAATTGGAGCTGCTGCAGTCTTATTTTTTATGTGGACACTGAGCTCATTACATACTACTCTCTGGAAGACACTTGGTTTAACTAACATGTAGAGTGCATTTTGTCCCTGCAAGAGAAGGTGAGGGTACATTTGCACGTGTGCACATCTAAGTGACTGGGGTGGATGAATAACCACAGAACAAGTACAAGGTCAAGGATGGCAGGCCTACCCCCTCAGGGGCCACTCTGGCACTACCACGTTTCTCTTCCGAAAGAAAGGGATTTGCATCACATTTAAACCATCTTACAAAATTAAAAAAAAACAAAACTCAGAGGCAAATACTGAAGTGAACTAGAAAATGGGACAACAGACGTGCACTGGAACTGTCTCAGCCAGATTTGAAAGTGCTTCAGCATATTTATATGGAATCCTGATACTGTAGGCTATGGTCGGTCACCTGACTTTCACTCTCTGAAGTACGTCTTACAACTTCATCATTCCCTTCAGCCACTTAGATTGAAGGTAGACATGGGTGTAAAACACAAATTTAGTATTCTTATCATAGAGAATAAAGAAAATACACTGTGGCAGTATAAGAAATAGAGAAAAAAAGAAAAGCTGGAAAAGCCAATAGGAGGTTAAGGAAGTAGCCATGAAGGCAGAGGATGAGCTACCAAAATAATATTGATCCAAAACAAAGATCCAGTTATTTGTCCAGCAAAATGGGTTTATTCAGGAACAACAGAATTATAATTCAGAACATGCGGCTTAACAGTGAACTACTACATACAAGTCCAGAGAACTAAAGGAAAGGAATAGTATTTTATGGACTTACAAATGAAGCTCCATTGAGGAACCCGCAAGTTTGAAAGTACAGTGACTTTTCGTTGGCTGAGTTATGATTGTCTCCCATTGGCTGAGCTGTTACTGAGCAAAGAGGAATCTTTTTTTTCCTGCTGAGGGAGTAAAGTTGTATCACCTCCTGTTGGAGAGTCAGGCTCATCTTTTCCTGTTTGACTCAGTAGGGTGTGTTGACATATGCATGGGAGTTCTCTCTTCTGGCCTCCTAACTCCTTTTTAAATGAGGTTTCTGTTTATTAATGTTTCACAGTAATTTTCAATTCCAAAATATACCTACGTATCTCGGGTAGTTTCAAGCTACCTGTAGTTAATTGATTTTCTCAACATATTTATTTAGATTAATCCTAATCCATTATATATTTTATGAACGTATATTAATCTTTCTTGCATATGTAATTTATTATCAGGCATTCATGTGAATGTGATTTAGTTTAATTTCATGGTATTGCCTAAAACATACCTTCCCTGTTGCATAGGACCTGGAATCAGGTGTTTGAATTAGGAGGAAGACAGTGAAATAATATTAAAAATATGGGTCTATAATTATATACTTTGAACCCTTTCAACTATACCAGAACAACATGTATTTAAAATAATGAGTAGCTATTTTCAGCTTTGCTTCTCAATAGCAGTAAAACTGTGGTATAATCTGTATTTAGAATATTATAATCTCTTTACTCCAATTGGTGGCCTAAATATTTTAGAAGGCCTGCTTGGTGAACAATCATGGAAATCTTCACATCCAAATATTTCTAGTACACTTGTAAAAATCTGTTATATTTTCCTATCTAGTAAGACAGCAACTGCACTCTCTCCCTTGCTAATGGATTTATTTGGCTATTATAGTACCAATACTACACATACACATACATTCCACATGTATATACAACACATCTAAATATTTATTATCAGTCAATATTGCATAATATATTGTGACCGCATTATCCAAACATAAATATTCTGCTTCAGGTGGAAACGTCAAATATTTAAATTTCTTGATGGGACAAGTATCTAACTGGAATAATGTAGAAATGGTTTAAATGACACATCACGATTGAACTGGAGATATATTTATAGGTTATTTTTACAATCTGAGGACATAGGATTCTGTCTATATTTTGATTTCTTAAAAAGCAAAATAATTATTAATAATAATAACAATAATAATAAATCATTACTTCTTTGAAGAACAGGACATGAATTCAGCATCAAGTGTATCTATTTGTTTCTGTTCTCAGAACCTACCTGGAGGACTGATTTATCTCAGAGTGCACAGGTCCTCTCAGCCCTCTGCCACCGATTTCTCAGCAGAGGGACATTTATGCCCCAAAAATACACATGGGGAAGTGAACAGTTAAACAGACCTCTTCATTCTTAATACATCCCCTTAATACATTGCTTTAATAGTTTTTGATCATGCTGTTCATCCCAAACACATCAATTTTTCCCTAAACAAGAGGGGTGTTCTCTTATGCCTTTCTCTCCATGCCCTGCATAAATAGTCCTACCAAAAAAAAAAAGTGACCAGTTAATTATGAATGATTGCTTTCCCCATCCCAGGGTGCATGAGGAATAATTTCAACGAAGTATTCATAGTCAGGGATCATCAAGTGATTGCTCTCCAGATTAATCTCCCTGGGCCCCGGGGCTGCCTGGTTGCAGCCTGAACGTGGCACTGCATTCTGTCTGTCCCATTCAGCTTGAATAAAGAGACCTTGTTTGCTAACCCATTTTAATTCCTTCTGCACAATTTAATTATGCTTCAGTGCAAAACCACCTGTGATCTTGGGTTTACTAATGAAATCTACTCCCCAGTCACCGCTGCAGAGAGCAGTCTGTTTGGTAAAGATGGTTGGAAAAAAACATCTGAAACACTGCTCATAACTGGAGGAACATCCTGTTTTTTTGACTTGCTCTCTTTTAGTTTGCTTGCTGGCATTTGGATGTTTTCTGGAGGAGATTTTGTATAAAAAGTACCTTCCCTGGAAGATTTGAATGAAATTCAAAATGACTCATAGCTGTGTTAGTGAGAAAATAGGGGGACACATCCTTTTTGTTTTACACTCTGTGAACTAGAGAGTATTTAAAAAATTAAAACCCTCGGGAAGTCCGAATGGCTCAGTGGGTTAAGCACTTGCTTTGCAGTCCCGGGGACCGAGGATCGAATCCCGGCCCTGGCCCATGCGGACCCATATGCTGAACTGAGGAGTTCTCCCAGTTCAGTTCTCACCGGGGTGAGATCCTGGCCCAGTTCCTGCCCTTTGCAGCCCCGTGCCCACCTGTGGAATGGAACTATGTGAAAAAACCAATGATGTGCAACTATGGAGACTGTTTTGGTCCTCTCTCTTTCTCTCTCTCCTTTCTCTCTCTCTCTCTCTCTCTCTCTCTCTCTCTCTCTCTCTCTCTCTCTCTCTCTCTCTCTCTCTCTCTCTGTCAAAAACATTAAAAATAAATCTTAAAAAAAATAAAATAAAATCCTTTATTTGTCTCCCTGTGAATGTAAGGGAAAGCATATAACTTGTAATTAAATGCTGCTTCTGTATAAACCTAGGTCATTTGATTATTAATGTGTTTAGTTTATAATGAGTCTTTCAGAACCCATTTTCACATTGGACAAGTTCTATTTGATGAAGGTATGATATACTGAATTACAAATGGCACTGGGAATTTAAATTTTTGTACACATAGACATTGTAACAGAACTTCTTTGGATCTGCCATGGCTCTAAGTGCTACACTTTTGTAATACGTTCTGCCTCCAGCTTTTTCTGCTCTGGTCCTTGTGATTTATTTTATTTTATTTTATTTTATTTTATTTTATTTTATTTTATTTTATTTTCCCCTCTAAGCAGTGTCTACACATCACACAAAACATTTACCATGCTGGTCACTGAACATCACGTAGTCTTACACATAAAATGTGTGCTAGGCCATTTTGCTGATTTTTCAGATGCACGTCTGTTTGCTACATTCTAACATCTCTGAAAATTGGCCGCCTTACTATCAGAAGCATGTTATCATTTCTGTAGGTGACACAACAGTTAGGATGCAGTTGTCAATGGCTGTGTTTGGGTAAACTTGTTCATAAATATTCATGTTTTCTTTTGTTTTACATCTAAATGAGCATAGAAAAACTTTATTAAAATTGAAATATAATCAACATAGATTATATTAGTTTCAGGTATAAAACACAGTGACTCCATTTGTGTATATATTGTGAAATAATCACCACGGTAAGTCTAGTTAACATTTATAAGCACACATAGTTATAATTCTTTTTCTTGTTATGAGAAGTTTTAAGATCTACCCTTTTAGCAACTTTCAAATATATAATACAATATGGTTAATGACAGTTACTATATTATACATTAAATCCCCAAGACTGGTCAGTTTTAATCTTTCATCAGTCATTTCCAATTATTGAAATTCCTTTTTTCTCCCATTTCCTGATCATACATAGAACTGTCTGTCCCTCTCACAAAGTCTGTATAATAGCTCATTTAGCATTCTGTGGCTTACTGTCTGAAATGATTCTTATTTTGAGAATCACGAAATGTAAAAGAAAAAAAGAATTAGAGAGTCAATTTAGTGTAACTATTTCATTTACAGAAAAAGAAATTGAGATTAATGGAGTTTAAGTATTAGTGACAGGTCTGGGACTGTGTGGTCCCCAATTATAAGGCAGAGGTAATCTCAAAATTTGACACGATTCATGACTTTACAAGAACTGACAAACCAATGATGTGATAGCATGTTGCCATGCTACCAAGCCTTCTCCTCATGTCCTGAAGAAGGTTTTGTGTGCCAGTTATTGTGCCTCCCCGTGTCTAGCTGAATGCTAAATCTACACTAAAGGTCTACCTTTATCATCTAAACATCTCCCAAAAACTCCACTTCATAATCCATCACACTATGAATTAAGACCTTAACATGAATTTTAGAAGGACATATCATTCACTCCATAATATGAAGGGTAGTCAATACATTCACAGAATAAAGAGGAAGAAATGTTAAAAAACAAAACAAAACAAAACAAAAACAAACCTATTTATTGTTTTCCCTTTGCAATATATTCACTGTTAACCCCTATACACTTTTCAGATCTTTCAATAAATTTATACCATAAAAAAAAAAGCTTTGTATATGACCTCAAATTGCATCTTTGACCTCTTTGTCATCTGTAAATTTCTCCCATTAAAAATATATACTTTTTTTATATTTGGGAGGAAATAATAATCAGGCAGAGCCATGTCTGGACTGTAGGGAGGGTAGTTGAACGTTTGGAAGCCACAGTCATGAAGAGTAGCCAATACAACATCGCTTTTATGCATAGGAACGTCCATTTTCCTCTTGTTTACTACTTTACAGATTCTTTTAACTGTTTCAGCGGACTGGAATGGTACTCCTCAGTTATTGTGACACCCTTATCCTGTAATTGATAAGCAGGGTCCCTCCCAAATACAGTAGCCATGATTTCTCTAGCCAGGTGGGACACCTTGAACTTTTGGGGGGGGGTCGTGTGCCCTTCTCACGCTACTGCAAGAACTGTTGCTTTGACTCACTTTTGAAGAACCCAGTTTCATCTCCAGTGATCATCTGGTTGAAAGCTTCATCTTTGTTGTCTCTGCAGAGATTCAAAAACTGTCATGGTACTCAACACACTTGTTTTTGAAGGGGCATGAATGTTCCACGTATCTATCTTGAACTGACTTTTGACATCATAGATGCTGATGGAGAGTACTCAAAATGGTTCTAGGTGGTACCCCAACCGTTTTTGAGAGCTGCTTTTTATTCAATCTGGCATCTTCCACTATAAGCTTTCCAATTTTTCTTTTACCATGTCTGAGGAAGTACCCTCAAAAGAGCATTGTACATGGAGGTTGTCTTCAATTGACTCTGTCTTGCTTAAAAAGACTATGCCACTTGTAAATCATGGATTTTCTAGGGTAACAGTTCCTATAAACTGCTAACATCTCTTCCAAAATGGTTTGAGTGGTTTTCCCTTGTTTTATGAAGAACTTAATGACAATACAAAATTCAATGTTATCTATACTTGGGGTTTTCTTCATGTTTGACATATTTTTTTAGTGAAATGTGAAAGAACATGAATTCAAATAGGCACATGGATTCAGATTTGGCACATATACTAATAATAAGTCACACAATCAAACTGTGTGACTTTGTACTACCACCTCTTCGATAATCCCTTCCTCCCTCGAATTTCTTGATCAACCCTCGTAGATAGTGAATTTTACACCAAACCAAGGTTAAAAAAATTAATCTGACAAAAATGAGTAAAATGAATTAAAGTGGGAGGAGATACTAGAGGTAAGACTATCAGAATATAAAATAAGAATCTAAGATTGTGCCAAATGACCTCAATTAGCATGACAGGAGGGAACTAACAGGAAAACAGGACTTAATGTGCTCACTAAACGATAGTTGAAATAATATACTATCACTTAGCATGTATTTGTCAATCATTAAGCTAAATATTTAATATACTTTATCATGCTTAAATCTCATACCTTACCAGGCAATAATTATAATAATGACAATAATGAAAATGATAACTAAAAATCATGTAATGCTTAATATGTGCCAGGCATCATTCTTTTTTTTTTTCTAAGATTTATTTTATTGTTTTTGACAGAGACTGAGAGAGACAGAGAAAACGGGGAAGCCCAGAGCAGTCTCCATAGTTGTACATCCTCAATTTTCAACATCATTTTTTTTTCACACAGGTGGGCTGGGGTCCTGCAGGGTGGGAACTGGGCTGGGGGCCTCCCGCATAAGAAGCACACCCCAGTTCAGCATATGGATCCACGTGGGCCGGAGCTGGGATTGGATCTTTGGTCCTGGGGATGCAAAGGAAGCGCTTAACCTGCTGAGCCATCCCGAATTTCTGCACATATCATTCTAAGCATTTCAGATAAATCCTGTAAACTACCCTATGAAAGAGGAAATATTAGTGTTCCCATTATAGTTTAGAAAACTGAGGTATGAGAAGATTATATAGATATTTTTATTTCTATTTCATAGATGAAGAATCAGAGCTCAAATCGATAAAGTGATCCATCTATAATCAGTCATTAGACAAGTGATAGTTCAATAATGTGTATCCCAGCCTAATTTAAAGCCCATCTTCTTTCTTTTCCATAAAGTAAAATAGAAATTTAAAAGAAAAGTTAAGCAGATATTCATCATTAATATATTTTGAATATAATTTCAAGTGTACTCATATCTTTATACATAATTATATACATTACTTAAAAGTTTTGGCTTCTGTAACAAAGGCTCAAATAGATGAGGGCTTTCCAGAAAAAATACTGCCATAAATGCTTCTATTCTTTATATTCTGTGGCTGGATACTTTCCGGACAGCCCTTGTGTAAATGGTTTAAACAAGATAGCGGTTCATTTGTTTTTCTTGCAATAAGCGTGGCATAAGTCACTCATGGTTAAACAGGGAAGTCTTATCCTGTCAGAGACCAGTTGGCTCTCATTTTGCTGCTCTGTCCATCTGAACATCAACTGTCTCCAGGTCCAATATGGCTACTCTGTTTCTACCCAGAACCCTTGCTTGTCAACCATCAGGCAAGTGAAAAGATGAAGCACATCTTGCTTCAAAGACATTTCAGAAAGCACACATTTACATTCATTTAACAGGGCTGTATGAAAATAAAAAAATCCAACCATTGTCAATATAGCAAGAATGGTTACATGACTGGATACTTTCTGAACAGCCCTCATATACCCTATAACCAGAATTAAACTTTATTCACCCTTAAATGTAGTTGCAAGGGAGGAAATGTCTTTTGAGAGGCTTCCCTTTCTAGAAAAAAAAAAAGGGGGAGTATAGAGCATTTGGGTAGAAGTGGGAGCATTTGCTACATAGTCTGTCATTAATTCAATGTTTAGCTTATCTATCTTCATGGCTTCTAATTTAATTAGTCTATAATAATCTTTTTTCATCTTTGATTTGCTTTCTGAATTATAAAAATTCACTCTTCATCTATATTTTAGTTTCCTAGATCTGCTGTAGAGAATTACTATAAACGTAGCTTAAAATAACAGAAATTTATTCTATCGTAGTTCCAGAAGCCAGAAGTCGGAAATAAGTTGTTGGCAAGGTCAATTTTTTTCTGTAGGCTCAGAGAGAGAATCTGTTCTTTGCCCGATGGCTACAGGAACATTTTTTTTTATTGTTAAATTTATTAGGGTTACTTTGGTTAGTAAAAAGTACATAGGTTCCAGATGTACAAATTTATAACACAGAGTCTATCTGTTGCATTGTGTGCTCACCACCAGAGTCAGTTCTCTTTCCATCTCCGTATATTTGATGCCCCCTCCCTGCTCCACCACCCCTCCCCCTTTCCCTTTAGGTAACCACTAAATTATTACTGTGTCCATGAGTTTTTGTTTTCTTGTGTGTGTTACTTTCAGTTTTATATTCCACATATAAGTGAAGTTATATGCTTCTTGATGTTTTTCTGTCCGACTTATTTTGCTTAACATGATGATCTCAAGGTCCACCCATGCTGTCACAAATGGCAGTATTTTATCTTTTTTATTGCTGAGTAATATTCCATTGTGTAACTGTACCACAGCTTTTTTATCCAGTCATCTATCAAAGGACACTTTGGTTGTTTCCATGGTTGGCCACCATGAACTGTGCTGTGATGAACACTTGGTTACATATGTCTTTGTGGACTAGGGTTTTCAAATTTTGAGAGTAGATACCCAGAAGAGGGATTGCTCATTCATTTGGTAATCCTATTCTTAATTTTTCCAGGAACCTCCATTCTCCCTTCCATAGTGGTTGCACCAGTTTACATTCCCACCAAGAGCGTATGAGGGTTCCTTTTTCTCCACAGCCTCTCCAACACTTGTTATTCCTTGTCTTGTTGATTATAACTATTCTACAGTAACAGGTGTGAGGTGGTATCTATTGTGGTTTTCATTTTCATTTTCCTAATAGCTAGTGGAGTTGAGCAGTTTTTCATAAACCTTAGCCTACCTTGGCTTGTACTTTCATGCATCCAACCCCTACCTTTATCTTCACAAAGATTTCTCTCCTGTTTCTCCACTGTTGCTGCTTCCCTCTGTCTCTTCCTTTTGGTTTCTTAGGAAGATACTCATCATTTGATTTAAGGTTTACTTTATCATATAGAGTGATCTCATCTCAGACTCTTACCTTAATTATTGCTATTAAAGACCCTTATTCCAAATAAAAGTCTCATTTCTGAGGATCTGGGTTAACATACCTTTGGGAGCCACAATTCAGCCCATTACAATTTCATTTTGTAATATATCATCTTTTTAAATTATGTATATATTGAATATATGTTTTTATTATTCTTCTATATTATATTGTTTTCTTAGAAATGTTCACCTTAATTTCTAGATCATATTTTCTTTCAGATTTCATTGTTTATAAAATTCTCATGTTATTTATCTTTTTTCTTCTTTTTGTTGTTTATGGGATACTTTTTTCAATTTCTGTTTTTGATGCCATATATTTTCATGGTTACTGTGAGATTCCATTTCCATCTTACTTCATCTTGTATGTCTTTGTCCAGATCTTCTGTTCATTTTGATATAATGTGGATGATTTCTCTTTGTCTCTCTTCCTAAATCTCAGAAAGAAAAGCTGTTGCTTCTTATATGAGTATTTCATATTTTGATAATATCTAAGTAATCTGAGAACATTCAGGAGGAGATATCAAATAAGATTGTATATATAATAAAGTTATATGAAATAGTTGACATTATTTGGCCCCTTCTATCCCTGTGAGGTTAACAAGTTTGTGTAGCTCATGAGCTGTGGGGAGGGTGAGTTCTGATTATCCCTAGTTATTTTCCCAGTTCAGATCCAGGAGTCTTCTTCCCTATCATGGCATTGGCATGGTGTCCCTCCCCCACTTCAAACCTGTACTAGAAACTCATACATCTTTTTCCATCACATCCAGGAAGCTCTCTAGTGGGACTGCATCTTCCATAGGTGCATTTAGTATCATGTAGTAGCAGCATTCAATTTGCCTGCCTACTGCTTCTAGTATCAAAACCATGAAGTAGTTGGCCATTGCCACACGGTTCTTGCTGATTATCTGATATTTCACATAGGACTTCTCATCAGCCTGTGTCCTGCAGTCAGACCCAGGCACACATGACCTTTCATGACTCCTAAAGGGTCTGGTAGGAGTTCAGGGTGCTTTCTTCAGGAAGTCTTCCCTGACATGACCTTCAACTTGTCAACCTATAGGATTGTTCCCTAAGCATGAGGCTTCTGCTCTGCTTGGACCTCCCTGCCCCACTTACAAAGAACAGAAGAAGGAAAATGTAGATCATAAACTCAGTTTACTAATTTAGACTTTGTGGCAATTGTAAGAAATACTGCTAAATGCCTCAATGGTTTCTGGGTCAAGCCAATGTGCCTAAATCCCATGCCAAAGTCCCCAATCTATAATATTTCTGTCATCTCTCTCTCCCTCTCTCTCTCTTGCTCTCTTTCCATATATGAAGTCTGTCCTCAGAAAACCCAGTCTTTGCCAATATAATGAGAACAATTCATAGGACACTGATGTAACCTGGCAGCCAAGGAGAGTAGACCCAAATACCCATGAAGTCAACAATGATGACTTCACTGTACTAGTCGGTGGGGGTGCTAGGCGCTGTTGGGTGAAAATGTGTACTAGGGAGCTGTCTCAGTTAAAATACAATGAGGCAGCTGATGGAGATTCCAACAAAAGATTTTGTAGAGTGTTTTGAACAGTGGAAGAGATGCTGAGAGAAATGTGTGAGCTCTCCAGGGGCCTGCTTTGAAGGGGACTGAGGTGTCCTTGTACTATGTACAATATTTCTTGTACCTTATCTCTTTTTCAATAAATGCTTCTATTTTGCATATTACATAGGTGAATACTTTCCAGACAGACCTCATATATAGTGTCAGATTGCTTGGCTCTGTTCTTTGATTGCTGAAGGTGACTTGTTTAATATTAAAAATATATATAATATTTCTCTTGATTTCATCAGGTATTATGAGAATCTTTTGATTTTATATCCCTACATGATGTACTGCCCTCCCTCTATTTACTGATCTGGAGAAGAAAAAAATAACTGGAACCAAATGGATGATCTCCTTAAGAGTACGTTATAAATCCCAAAAATAAGCCAAATGCCTTCCTAGAGTTCAGTTCATCTCCTTTGATCTACATGATTTCCCAGAAAACATTCACTGG
The DNA here is from genome assembly GCA_004027555.1 of Craseonycteris thonglongyai. Taxonomy (NCBI): domain Eukaryota; kingdom Metazoa; phylum Chordata; class Mammalia; order Chiroptera; family Craseonycteridae; genus Craseonycteris; species Craseonycteris thonglongyai. Next base: position 5,643 of record PVKE010016584.1, on the reverse strand, counting down.
TACCATTTTTCTGAAACCTAATCATGATGTAAAAGAAACTAACTAGTAAGTTCAAAGTTCCCAATATCATTTCATGTTTACAATGAACTTCCCCCATATGTTAATTTAACTTTTTTTTTCTGCTAAATATAAGGTCAAAAAAATAATGTCTCTAGCAGGCTTAAAACATAATCTCTTCTTAATAATGAGTATGATTTATAGAGCAGACAAGTGGGTAAGAACTTGGGATATGGTATTGGATAGACTGGCTCAAGTCCAGGGTCATGAGTACACACCCAGGTGTCCTTAGTTAAGCCGGTTCCCTTCCCCATCTACTTCCTCAGAGGTAAACTGACTCTGTAATATTATCTGCTTCTTAGAGCTGTAAGATTAACATTTGGTAGATAAAATTAAAGGTTTTGTATAGAGCCAGACACGTAGTAAGCACCCCATAAACCTCAGCTACTATTTTTATTAAATTACTTAAGTTATTCACTTTCACATCTTTGAAACATAGGTGCCTGGTAGCATACGATTATGGTGCACTTTTCACCGCGTTATCTTAATGAGAAACATTGGCGGACAGAGAGTTAAGAATAGTTTTACGAACTATGAAAGCCAAATGTATTAAACACCAAATCATACTCAGTTTGTATAATAAACACCCTGACAATTTAAATGTTACTGGGGGGGGGGAGTGCAGCTGAAGGAGGAGTTAATTTGCAAATAACATTTAATAACAAATTCTTCAGAGTTGCTGAATCACTTTCCTTTTGTATTACAAATAAGCCTTTAATTATTCTAGTTTTGATATTAGCATATATTAATTATGCAAAGACTATAGCTCAGGATATAAGTATAATTTAATAAGCAAGGTTATTGGGTAGAAAAAATATGCAAAAAATTAATTAGGAGAGATTCTGGATTTGGTATAATCTGTTGGGAGATAGCAAACAGAAGAGTCCATGAAGGCGATGTAGTGCAAAAATGAATTCTGGGTAGAAAGTAAAGGTCAGCAGTTTTAGTTACAGGAAGATGCTTAGAGGATTAAAACCACAGTGAAGTAAAAGGAAAAATAATGATTCCACAGGCCACAGTTACTACTTTGGCGGTATCTTCCTGAGCACCACTCCCCTCAGGGCTTCTAGACTGGTCTCTGATCAGATCCATTCTTAACTAAATGCTGAATATCCTAGCGCACCTGCTACTCGGGCCATTCCACACACCTGTCAGCCTGCCACAGGTCTCTGACTCACCCAGAATTCCCACATCTTTAATTTCTTCTGATTATAATTACTGATCTATACCAGCAACATTGCAACTGTTGGCTCTTCTTTAACAACATGATTTTTGTTAAAGCCAATTAAGTATAATTGATCAATTAAGTTGACAATGTGAATTTCTTATTTGCAACAGTGGAATCCCCATCAGAAACAACGGTCCTAACTAGAGGAAAGAGAGAGGATACTTCTAGTACCGGTAGCAACTAGTGGGTGAACAACACAGCCCTTAGCATGAGAGGTCTGCTTTATTTAGCATGAGCATGAGTTGATGAAGGGATGAGTATAAGAACCTCTGTATCCATGTTATAAAAAAGTCTCACTTCAAAAAAATAATGAATATATTCAAACAATGAATGCTTTCTGAGATGTTTAGGTGTTTAATCTAAAAAGACACTTTTGTTAATGAAATTCCTGAAGAGTGTTGTATAGGTGCAACGGATCTCAAACTCTCTAGTGCCGGTTCCTTTTTTAACCATTGGAAACATTATGTCATGTGATTTTTAAAACAGCAGTTCAGTCTCTATTTGGATCTTCAGTTCTTTGTACACTTCTCAGCTTATAACTACAAGGAAAGAACTTGAATGAGCTTGATGGTAATTTTATTGGATTATGTTTTGTTCAGCTCTTCCCATTGTAGCAATGAATATAAGAATTTTATGTTTTAGATTACTTATATTTATCAAGAAATTATTTAAGAAACAACTCAGGCAAAACTGAGGTGAGAAGCTCAACATCCCTGACTTTAAGCAGTTTGTAGTCTAAGAGGAAGAAGGTAGAAGTAAATAATTATTACAATAGTATATGGCAGATTAAGAGAAAGGAGAATTTCAGAGGCATATAGTTCCATCTGAGCAAAAGGAAAATCAGCAACAACGTTTAGATTTCTAATGTGTTCTTAGCACACTTAAATTTTACATGTATTCAAACAAATTTCTAATCTTTACCATTTTGGCTCTCTCTCCTGCCCCCCAACCCTCTCCAGCTTCCTTTCATTTGGTGCTGGGTAATGAAAAATCTCATATAACCGTCTGGGACTGACATCCTGTACAGACAAGAGCGAAAGAAGTCAAGTTTAAAAATGCATATGTTGTGCTGTCAGCACCAAAACAAGACTGGAGGGTTATCAGGGACATTTACATTTTTCTCTCAAATGATTGAGAAAGTACAACCAGCTGCACTCAAATTGCATTGAAAATAGATACTTTGTGAATTCTCATCTAAATGAAAGTTTAAATTACCAAAAGCAGTCTGACTAGTTATCTTTGACTAAAGTGGTTTATAATTTGCATATAAACTTCATTTCTTTTTCTAATTATGCTGAATAAAATGCATTCATTTTCTCTGTGATTAAAGGCCAACCTTGCCAAACACCTGTGACTGTCACAAATCCTAATTTGGTATTTATTTACTTCAAAGCAATGTTATTATCTAAATGATATGAGGCACCAAAGGTCTTAATTATTGATAGTCAATTTGATAGGGTAGGTTTCCTTGTCCTTGGGTGGGAGTTTCTGATTTGTTCTTTCCTTTCTAAGCATTACTTGGCCATATGATTCTGCTATTAAGGATATTGGAAATCACATTCTTATTTAATTGGAACTAGATTTAGACAGTCTCAAAGAGTCAAGATTGACAGCTGCAATGTCTAGACTTCCAGGTAAAAATTTTTTAAATCCTTGTTTATATTTAGTCTTCAAAATAAGAGGGGGGGACCCCAAAATCCAGAATTATCTTCTGGAGGATGGACCCCTTGCAATACAAGTACCAGCTGGTATTGCTTTGACAGACTGCATTCAGCTTCAGTGAATATTTTGTGGAGACCCTTTCAGCACATTTGCTCATTTTAGGATTGTTAAGTTACATGAACAACAACATGTGGCATTAGAACACACCTGCCCATGCTGAGCAGAGTACTCAGCAGTTTTTTACCAAAATTGCATGAACCCCACGTCCATCCTACCTCTTCACCCAATCTCACCCCAAGTGACATGTATTTGTTTACCCTAAGGAAAAAAAAGTCTTCAAAGGGAAACATTCTGCCCGAATGTAAGAGAGAAGAAAAAATGGCAGAAGCACTAGGAGACATCAAAATCAAGAAGTTCAAAAACGGATTTGAGCCGTGGAAAAAGTATCTTGGTAAGTGCAACGCAACCAACTAAGAGTATTTTGAAGGTGACTGGAGTTTAAATATGTAAGAATAAATACACAATTCTTTATAAATAACTTCTAGTTTCTTTTCACCTCCTCCTTCATATGTTATTCATTTTAACATGGCAAAAATACCAGACATAATCTATACAAACAAAAGCTACTGGAGTGGTTAATATTTTTTAAGAGTGCAAGAAAGTCCAAAGATTAAAATGTTAGAGGGCCTCTGATATACGTGAATAAAAAATTACACATTCTTTCAAATATATTTTTTTTTAATAGGGAACTGACTTTTTCATCACTCATGTATTCTTTCACCAAATTCTTAGCTAAGATCTTCTTTTTGCTCTGCTTTGTATAGTCCAGCAATAAACAATGGGGATCTAGCTTTCAGAAAGCACCAAGTCCGGTATTAGAAGTCTATTTGAGAAAAGATCATTAAAATTGATATGCTTAGTTGCTGTGGTAACGCCGATTAACAACAAAGTCTGCTTGGGGCCGGTCCCCGGGCGTGATGAGCAGTGTCTAGCTTGGACTCAGTATTTAACCAACATTAAACCTCTGCTCCTTCCGTTTTTCCCTGCCATGTTCTCCTCCCCACTTTCAAACCCACTTAGCATTGGATGCCATTATCAAGACCACCGACCCCTCATGGATGACTATCCAACAGCCTTGGGAAAGCGCTCTGGCATTTCTTCCTGAAAAAGTCAACTTGTAATGAAGGAAAGGCACATATGGGGATGGTGGGATGGAGCAGGAAGGTGGAGGCTTGCAATCCTGCTGTCAATAAAGTAGAGTCATCTTAGTGGCCAACAAAGCAATGTCAATGGCTGTCCTGAAATCCTATCAGAGAAGGAAAGGGGAGGGAAACAATTACGATGCTCTTAGGAACCGCAGTGGGTGGGCTGTGGGTCTTACCTACAGCCTCACCAGATCAATGGAATGCTGATTTCATGCCGGCTCTGAGATATCACTTGTCAGGGGCCATCCCTTATTGTGTGCTTCAGAACAGAGGGGACAGGAACACAAAGTGACATGCAATTAACCACACGTGTCAATCAGGAGAAACCCAGCGGCTTCCACTTTGTCAGCAGCCTGGCTCCCTGTGTGCCAGGGAGACAAAGCCCTGCGATTGCTGGCACTTCCTGGAAGCCTCCTGTTTCCAGGCATCACTCAGATGAATCCTGTAGATCTGAACTCGTGCGCTGGCACAGAAATCTAAGGTGAGCCACAGGTTTGCTTTCAGCTCCTCCACTTGTTCCACGGCTCAGACCTCCATTCAGTGCTGACTGAAGTTTACAACGTAGTTCCTTTCTCCTTTTCCCTTTTGCTTTAAATTCAGATTTCTCACCCTTTTAACTGAGTATAATAGTGGCACTGATAAGGTGAAGGTGGTGCCTTTTTAGGGCCTAGTGGAGCTCTCAGCCTGCTGCTCTTACGCCTTTTTCTCCAGCCGAGATTGGAACTTCACTGAGTTAGGTAGACTCAGTTTGACAAACTGAGACATTATTTAACTTTTTTTGACATCTCCTTAAACCCTTAGATTCAAGGAGCTGAAAAAAAGAAAACAAAACCCAGCAGCTACCTCACTCTCTGTGTTTGTTCAAAAGTACTTATTTTGTTAAATTAATGAATGAATCTTAGCACGTAGTTTACAAAAACACAAGAAAGAATATAAAGACTTTTAATCTTTAGGAAGAAGACCACTATTACACTTAGAAAAAGAATTCATTGTGTATTATAAAGATTTGAATTATTTAACACTATTTTCTTTTTTTTAATAAGGTTAGATATCCACTCTTCTAAGCTGGTAACTTTTTCTTTTGTTCACAATTTCATAATTTACTTTCTGAAATAAGACAGAACGGGTTGCTCTGCCTATACATTTAAACAAGAACATTGCAATTTAAAATAATAAGCAGTAACATGCATTAATAAAAGGTTATGCATTTTTCATTGATAAAGGGAATTTCTCTAGCTAAAAGCTAATAAAACAGAAGACACCACAGCATCTAGTAGTTCAAAAGGGCTTTTTTTTTTTTTTAACATTTAAGTAGAGGAGTGGTAATTGGAGCTCTTAACTTCCACTTTTAGTGTGTGTGCTTTTAATTGTTAAATTTATTGGGGTGACATTCATTGATATCAATTACATAGGTTCCAGGTGTACAATTCTACATTACATTGTCTATACATTGCATTATGTGCTCACCACCCAGAATCAGCTCACTTTCCA